>CAUYON010154811.1:0-32313 GCA_963573935.1 Arctocebus calabarensis
AGTCAAGGACTCTATTCCTTTTACAGTAGTGCCAAAGAAGATGAAATATTTGGGAATTTACCTAACAAAGGATGTGAAAGATCTCTATAAAGAGAACTATGAAAGTCTGAGATAATAGCTGAAGATGTTAACAAATGGAAAACCATACCATGCTTATGGCTGGGAAGAATCAACATTGTTAAAATGTCCATACTAACCAAAGCAATCTACAGATATAATGCAATCCCTATTAAAGCACCACTGTCATACTTTAAAAAACTTGAAAAAACAGTACTTCGTTTTACGTGAAATCAGAAAAAACCTCAAATAGCAAATACATTACTCAGAAATAAGAACAAATCAGGAGGTATCACTTTACCAGACTTCAGGCTATACTATAAATCTATAGTTCCATATATCCTCTGAGGATTAAGGATGATGAGCATTTTTTCATGTGTTTGTAGGCACAAAAAACAGGGAGGCAGATATATGGAACAGAACAGAGAACCAAGAGATGAACCAAGAGATTAACCCAGCTACTTATCGTCATTTGATCTTCGACACGCCTATCAAAATTATTTAGTGGGGGAGAGACTCCCTATTTAACAAATGGTGCTGGGTGAACTGGCTGATGACCTGTAGAAGACTAAAACTGGACCCCCACTTTCACCATTAACAAAAATTGATTCTTGGCTCGGCGCCTGTGGCTCAACGGGCTAAGGAGCCAGCCATACACACCAGAGCTGGCAGGTTTGAATCCAACCCGGGCCCGCCAAACAACAATGACAGCTGCAACCAAAAAAAATGTCAGGGTGTTGTGGCGGGCACTTGTAGTCCCAGCTACTTGGGAGGCGGAGGCACGAGAGCCCAGGAATTGGAGGTTGCTGTGAGCTGTGATGCCACAACACTCTATCCAGGGTGACAGCTTGAGGCTCTGTCTCAAAAAAAAAAAAATGATTTTCACTGGATAAAAGATTAAAACTTAAGACATGAAACTATAAAAATACTAGAAGAGAGTGCAGGGAACACACTTGAAGAAACTGGCCTGGGAGAATATTTTATGAGAAGGACCCCTCCCCAACCCGGGCAATTAAGCAACACAAAAATACATTACTAGGATTTGATCAAACTAAAAAGTTTTTGCACAGCCCAAGAGCACATTAAGTAAAGCAAATAGGCAACCTTCAGAATGGGAGAAGATTTTTGAAGGTTATGCTTCCGACAAAGGTCTGATAACTAGAATCTACAGAGAACTTAAAACTAATCAGTAAGAACAAATATCCCCATTTCTATGTGTGCAAAAGACTTGAACAGAAACTTCTCTGATGAAGATAGGCGTACGGCCTACAAACACATGAAAAAATGCTCATCGTCCTTAATCATCAGAGAAATGCAAATCAAAACCACTTTGACATATCATCTAACTCCAGTAAGATTAACCCACATCACAAAATTCCAAAACTACAGATGTTGGTGAAGATGCGGAGAGAAGAGAACTGGTGGGAATGCAAGCTAATACAATCTTTCTGGAAAGAAGTTTGGAGAATACTCAAGGAACTAAAAGTAGACTTACCGTTCGATCCTGCAATTCCTCTACTAGGTACATACCTAGATGATCAAAATTATTTTACAACAAAGACATTTGCACCAGAATATTTATTGTAGCTCAATTCATAATAACCAAGACATGGAAGCAGCTCGAGTGCCCATCGACCCATGAATGGATTAACAAATTGTGGTATATGTGCACCATGGAATACTATGGAGCCATGAAAAAGGACAAGAACATACACTGTGGGACGGACTCCCTATTCAATAAATAGTGCTGGGAGAATTGGATATGCACATGCAAAAAACTGAAACCGGACCTGCACCTCTCTCCACTCACAAAAATTGATTCAAGATGGATAAAGAACTTAAATTTAAGGCATGAAACAATCCTTGAAGAAAGCATAGGAAAAACACTGGAAGATAGTGGCCTGGGGAAAGAAGTCATGAAGAAGACTGCCATGGCAATTCCGACAACATCCAAAATAAACAAATGGGACTTAATTAAATTGAAAAGCTTCTGGACCACAACCAAAGCAAATAGAGAACTCAAATTAATCCACATGAAAAAATCCAACAATCCCATATATTAATGGGCAAGAGACATGAATAGAACCTTCTCTCAAGAAGACAGATAAATGGCTAGCAAACATATGAAATAATGCTCATCATCTTTAATTATTAGAGAAATGCAAATCAAAACCACCTTGAGATATCATCTAACCCCAGTAAGAATGGCCCACATCACAAAATCCCCAAACAGCACATGCTGGTGTGGAGGTGAAGATAAAGTAACACTTTTACACTGCTGGTGAGACTATAAACTAAAAAACTTTTTTGGAAGGAAGTATGGAGAAACCTCAAAGAACTCAAGCTAGACCTCCCATTTGATCCTGCAATCCCACTACTGGGCATCTATCCAGAAGGAAAAAAATCCTTGTATTATAAGGACACTTGCACTAGATTGTTCATTACAGTTCAATTTACTATTGCCAAAATGTGGAAACAGCCTAAATGCCCCCCAACCCAGGAATGGATTAACAAGCTGTGGTACATGTATACCATGGAATACTATTCAGCCATTAAAAAAATGGAGACTTTATAGCATTTGTATTAACCTGGATGGAAGTGGAACACACCATTCTTACTAAAGCATCACAAGAATGGAGAAGCATGAATCCTATGTATTCTATCTTGATTTGATGACAATTAATGACATGGTGGGGGTGGGTAAAGGAAGAGAAGAGAGAGGGAAGGGGGAGTGGGGTCTCAGTGTGTGACACATCATGTACCCTCAACAAATCCCCAACCAAAAAACAAAATAAAACAGAAAAAAAGGGATGTTTTCAACTTGGATGGAGTTGAAACATATTCTTTTCAGTAAAGTATCTCAAGAATGGAAAAAAAAGTGTCCAATATACTCAATACTACTATGAAATCAATATATAATCACCTGCGCATTCGTATGAATGGCAAAAGCCAAATATAGTCCAGAAAGTAGAAGGGAAGAGCAGAGAGAGGGCAGAGGAGAGGGGACATGGGAGGAGGGAGGGCAATGGTACATTTCAAAACTAGTAAGAAATGAGTATAATTGTGATGGATGTGTTACTTAGTTCAATGTAAGCATTTCACATTGTATATCAAATCAGTACACTGAACCCCATAAATGCATCAACGTACAAAGTTATGATTTAATAAAAAAAAAAAAATTTCAAAATCCGGTAACAGCCCCAGGAGAGATTGAGATAAGACAGACTCATTTAAGGAAAATGATAAAAAACACACTATTGTTAATTTTAAGTAGAAAGTTATTACCAGATTTTAGTATTTCTCTTCCAACTGCCAACTCTCCTGCTTGTCCTTTGCACAGCTCCAGCAGTGTTGATATGGACAATTGACTAGTGCGGCTGAAAAGGAAAGGGAAGCGATATCAACCCTGGCTCTCAGATAAAATACATATCAATGTTGGAGTAGTAAATTGACGTCTTATGAAAAAGCGGAGAAATAATGTTTTTAGGAATGCTTACTCTTGTACCAATAAAATCTATAAACAATATCACTGTAATTATATTCATTATTAGGCCTAATTTCTCAAACTTAAATTATCTTCCATGTTAACCAAAGCATCTTTAGTATTTTTAAATCAATACTTACACAGCAAGTATTGATTTAAATGTCAAACTAGATAAAAGACTTACCACATTTTTAAAAATAAAAGAACAAAGACACTGACATTTTCATTTCTAAACTTTCACTAAGAATCTCTTAAAAACATATTTTCCACCACTTATATTCTTTTATATAGCCAGAATGAGTTACAAATATCATAAAATTTCTTTACACTATTTTTTATGGTTTTATATCATTTAGGAAACCAGGTAAACAACCTACTTTAGAATTTTAGAAAGTAAATAACAAATTGCCATGAAAACAATGTCTAATAGAGAAACATGATTTTTCCCACATATTATGCAAATTATTTGCTAATTTACCAATGTTTTTCAGATATGTAATGTTTTCTTCTCTAAGCAATAAGGAAACATCTAACACAACAGATCTCTGTGGAGAAAACAGTGGAAAGAAAAGACAGACCTTATGAGATAAGAAACTACTCAAAACGAGGTACCTCATTTTTGGAACCTACAAACTGAATCGTATGACTTGGGGGAGGAAGGAAACTTGGATTGAGGGCTCAGAATGTGTGCAACAGTGGGGAAGAGAAATTCAACGCTTCTTGCTAACCAAGATCTGCTGGGATGGAGAGAGATGGGCAATGCCAAACAACTGTTTACAGTAGCGATGCTTATTGAATGATAGGTGATCATTCCTCCTGCTTTCTGGATGGGGAAAATAAAAGGAGAACTATTGGTCTTATTTATTTTTTTTATTTTTTATTTTTTTTTTGAGACAGAGCCTCAAGCTGTCACCCTGGATAGAGTGCCGTGGCATCATAGCTCACAGCAACCTCCAATTCCTGGGCTCAAGCGCGTCTCCTGCCTTCGCCTCCCAAGTAGCTGGGACCACAGGCGCCCGCCATAGCGCCCAGCCATTTTTTGGTTGCAGCCATCATTGTTGTTTGGCGGGCCCAGGCTGGATTCGAACCGCCAGCTCAGGTGTACGTGGCTGGCGCCTTAGCCTGTTGAGCCACAGGTGCTGAGCCTATTGGTCTTTTTTAAAAAAAGAAAAAAAGCATGGCTTGTGTTCATTTTTACTGTCATCATGCTACCTTGTTTCTCTGTCCCTTATATTTTCCCCTCCAGTTAGGGTTGTTATTCTTGTTAATTTTCAAGGATATGAAGGAACATATAAAATTAAAAAAAATTGACAAACACTGTCATAAATGGAGTGAAATATTACACTGAAAATAATGAAATGGGTTTAGTATTTTTTTATGCTATAAT
The DNA here is from genome assembly GCA_963573935.1 of Arctocebus calabarensis. Classification (NCBI taxonomy): domain Eukaryota; kingdom Metazoa; phylum Chordata; class Mammalia; order Primates; family Lorisidae; genus Arctocebus; species Arctocebus calabarensis. The sequence goes on from CAUYON010154811.1 coordinate 4,929, forward strand.
AAGGTATAAGCAGGTATAATAATCTCACTGGTTCTTTTACTGTGTACTCATTCTATAAAATGAGATTATACTTTATGGATATACACATCAGCTAATGTTCTTATTAAATGAACCTCGAATTAAGAATGCTAAGAGAATCAATCAAAAGACAATAATGTGGAGGTCCGTGAAGTTTATTACCTTGGCTTTTTCTTGCCGTTAGTTTTTTTCCCTGGTCCTTAAGAACTTTAAGTGCTACATTTTAATTCTGAGTATCAGGGTGAGGCTTGGTGCTGGGCACTTCTAAGACAAGATGGTTTGAGGTGGATCACCAATACGGCCTTACCTATTGGCATCTGCACACTTGACTAGGATGGTGTCTACAACTGGCCGGAGAAGTCTCTGAAGTTTGATTCTTTCTGCCAAACTGTGGCAAGGAGTATATACCAGCATGGCTCTCAATGTTTTCTGAGAAAAAAAAAGTTTAACTAAATGTCAGGTTAATTACATTTAAAAAGCATCAGAGACAATGGCCTAATTTGAGACAATCTGAGCAACAAAATAAATAACAGAAATGAATTATAACCCACAGAATTAAATTGCAATACATGACTCTATGATAGAGATAAATAACTGAGTAAATCAATAAATGGGGTAGAAAAAAATTCTCTGGACTCTTTCTGCAATTTTTAAAAGCCTGAATTCATTTCAAAATGGAAAGTTAAAAAAATGATTTTTTTTTTTTCATGTTCTTCTCCAGGTTCCAATATATATATATTTTTTTATTGTTGGGGAAAAAATGATTTTTAAAAAGAAAATTAGAACAAGAGTCCACCTGAAAGAGTTCTCAATGGGCAAAGCTAAAATAAGTGGGAGAACAAAATAAATGACAATAGTGCTGGATGTAAGCCCCAGAATAAAATGAATGCCCGTAAGAATATACTGATGTAGGTTGGTCCCCGTAGCTCAGTGGGTAGGGCCCCGGCCACGTACGTTGGGGCTGGAGGGTTTGAACCTGGCCCGGGCCAGGCCAGCTAAATAACAATGACAACTGCAACAAAAAAATAGCCAGGCATTGTGGTGGGTGCCTGTAGTCCCAGCTACTTGGGAGGCTAAGGCAAGATAAACGGTTAAGCCCAAGAGTTTGAGGTTGCTGTGAGCTGTAATGGCTTAGCTCTCAACTAAGGGCGACATAGTGAGATTCTGTCTCAAGAAAAAAAAAAAATCCTTCCAGTGAAGTCTGTGGATTTTAATTGAAATAAAAATTAAAATAGATCAGCAAAGGACACTGAGGTGAACAACTCAATGAATTTTCATAAACCAAATGATTACACCTGTCTAACCAACACCCAAATCCAGAAATAAAAAAGACTATACTGATGTAAATTAAAAACTGATAGGTATATAAAAGAGGAAATACTTCTTCTTTACAGAAGAATTCCAATTAATTAATGTACAAGAAATGAGGAAAATAGAAAATCACTATTACAAATACCATTTTTAATGGCATCGTAATAACTGCTATAGGCAAGATCCACTTACAAATGCTAAATTCAGTGAATAAAATTTTGAGGAAAAAAACAGATATTTGCATAATCTTAAAGTATTTCTCCTAAGATGTTTATTAATAATAACTTTACAGCAGAGAAACTCAGCACACATTGCCTTGACCAGCAGCACAACCAATTATAAGACGCATGGTCACATGGTGGCCGACACAACGTGCTGAGAAGGGGCACATCACCTCAGTAGCATTCTTGCGAAAAATGTACAGTCCTCAATCTAATCATGAGAAAACATCACAAACACCCAAACTGTGGGACAGCCTACAAAGTAGCTGGCTAGTATACTTCAAAAGTGTCTGGGTCAGGAAAGACTGAGGAACTGTCACATGACAATTAAATGCAACATGGGATCCTGGACCTGAAAGCTGGTGAAATCTGAATAAAGTGTGCTACTTGGCTATAAAGGACATTATTGAGATAGCTGGAGAGATGTGAATATGAACTTTATAGTACACAGTAATAGGCTGCCGATGTGAAGTTCTCTTGAGAGTGCCCACTGCACTGTGGTTGTACAGAAGCATGCTTCTGGGTCTTAGGAGGCACATGTTGTATATGTGAGGAGAAAGTGCCATGATACTTGTAAATAACTTTCAAATAGTTCAGCAAAAAATTACATATGGAGAAAGGGAGAGAAAAAGGGAAAGGGAAAAGAGGGAGGGGGAAGAAGGTAGAAGAAAAAGCAAAGGGGAGCTTTGGGAGCAGGAGCCATTTCTGTCTCCAGAGAGCCTGGCGAACCAGAACATAGTGCATCCTTTATACAGTCCTGTGCTGTAAGAGCTCGTAGGCTGGTTTGGAATTTGAGAAGAAACAACCAGAGAGTAAGATGGTACACGGTGTGTGCAAAAAGAGTAATATGGCAGAAGGAAGAGGCTGGGAAGATCAAGGAAGGATTTGCAGAAAAGTTATTGGCAATAAAAGAAAAGTAGAAAAAATACAGCAATAAAAGATGATACCGAAAGCAATAAAAGATGATACAGAACAGTCAAGTATGCCTGAAGGTCTGTGTTGGAAAATACTAAGAACAAATGATAAAAAGTTGGTCTTTCTTCTAGAAGGCTGGTTCCTCTAGACGCTACATGAAAAAATAGGCCATAGTCAAGTAAATCTGGCAAACAATGCATCCTACCCTTACAATGTATATATTATCTTACTGAAGGTTTCTCTAAGGCAGTGGGTTCTCAACCTTCCTAATGCTGCAACCCTTTAATACAACCCTCTTGACCCACAGGCTGAGAACTGCTGCTCTAAGGTTTTCAGTGAAAGATCAGCACATCATTCAAGTATTCCAGCTGGGACAACGAATTGTGAAGTCACTCACTTCTGACCCCAAAACCATCACGCTATACCACCTCAAAAAGAAGATTCATTAAGCATACTTGTTGGAAGAAGGATTAGAAAAAGATTGAGAGAGGAAAGCTTATAGACTTATAGAATAAAAGACTAGGTAAGAATTATTCTAAAGTAATGGTTGAAAAATACATAAGGACTTTGAGCCCCAGGTGACACACAGCACTGCCTGGAGACATTTCTGACTGCCACATGTATAGTCATAAAGAGTGGGGTGGGTCTGCTACTGGTATCTGAGGAACAGAGGCCAGGATGCTGCTAATCATCCTACAGTACACGAGGACCAAACCCCGGTGCCCCTACCCCCAATAAACATTTACCTGATCAAACTGTGTTGAGGTTGAGATGTTCTAAAGAGATACATACTCAAAATAAAGTAAGGCAAATTAGTTTTCAAAGTTAAGTCCTTGTCACCATCCCACTCATCAGGGACAACTTCTAATAGGTTAGACTGGAAAAACAACTCACTGATCTGTATCATGGAACTCTTTTCTTTGAAAAGGTTCCTGAATTTCCAAGCAACAATGTGAAATGTTTATTAAAAATAATTTCCCCTTAATATGTGCTGATATGAAATTAAAGAAAAATCAAAGTATCTTTGATCACTTTGCCATTTCATTAAGCATTTTTAACTTGGTCACATAGAAAGGACCTGCTCAGGAAAATGTAAAAGATATGAAAGACAAGACATGCTAAAGCAGTCTTTATTTTTTTTTTTTGAGACAGAGCCTCAAGCTGTCACCCTGGATAGAGTGCTGTGACATCACAGCGCACAGCAACCTCCAATTCCTGGGCTCAAGCAAGTCTCCTGCCTCCGCCTCCCAAGTAGCTGAGACCACAGGCGCCCAACACAACGCCCAACCAGTTTTTGGTTGCAGCCGTCATTGTGGATTGGCGGGCCTGGGCGGAATTCGAACCCGCCAGCTCAGGTGTATGTGACTGGCGCCTTAGCCCATTGAGCCATAGGTGCCGAGCCCTAAAACAGTCTTTAAACATTAAAGTCTTTAAAACCTTAAAACAGAAAAGCAAGCAAATTATAGGAAAATTTGAACGGATTAAAACAGTAAGATTCAAATGAACAGATCAAACAAAAAACTGAACTTTCCCAAGATTATAAAATAAAAATAAAATTTGGTTTGTCCAAAATTCAATAAAGGAGCTTTATTGTATCTTAAACACAGTATCTATAAAACAACAAAAAAACCCAAACCCACAATGATATGGTTATGAACTGAAACTACTTACTAAAGCAGCAACATAGACTTTGTAGACAGGGTCAGCACAGACCATTGATAAAACACTGCAGCACGCCTCCACCACGTCTCCTGAGACACTGGGCTGGGAAGACCCACTGGCAGCTCCAGTGGCTGGGCTGCTTCCACCGCTGCCCCCAGAATGTCCAGTGCTCTCCCCATTTGCCAACAGCAGGGCCCCACTAACATCATGGGAAAGACGCCTGAGGGCCATCTCTCTTACATTCCAGTTTCTAGAAAATAAGCAGCCAACGAGTTCCATTCCAAACACCTGTATCAAACAAACACAATGGATTGCATGAGAAGAAAAACTAATAAACGCACAAGATTTTGAGTTAAGCATAATTTTTGATTACTAAAGAAAAACTGGACTTTTCTTTTTTTTTTTTTGCAGTTTTGGCTAGAGCTGGGTTTGAACCATCACCTCCGGCACATGGGGCCGGTGCCCTCCTCCCTTGAGCCACAGGCGCCGCCCTGGACTTTTTTTTTTAAGAGTCAGGGTATTGCTCTATTGCTCAGGTGGGAGTGCAACGGCATCCTCATGGCTCACTGTAGCCTTGATCTCCTGGGCTCAGGTGATCCCACTGCTTCAGCCTCCTGAGTAGCTGGAACGCAGGCACACACCATCATGCCCAGCTAATTTTTCCATTTTTCTGTAGATACAGGGGTCTCATTTAATGTTGCCTTAGCTGGTCTTGAACTCATGACCCCAAGTAATCTTCTTGCCTACGCCTCCCAATGTACTGAGATTATAGGTGTTGAGCCACCTCCGGACATTTCTTAAATCTTCCCATATTACAAATATTTCATAAACACTTGCCATTTAAAAATCATAAGGAAAAATTTTATGTTTAAGTGTAACTGGTGATTAACAAAAGTCATTAACATTTATTAGCTCAAGTGAAATTAATAGTAAATTACATTGATTTTTAAATATATATATACATATGTAATTATATCTATGCTCGTAACCCCCATGCATATCGAAAACTCCCCCTCAAACGAAAAAATCTGTGAAGAATCCTAACTTTATATTAAGGTAGTGCACAGAGAAAAAACTTGAACACAACTTAAAAAAAAAAGCCAAATCACGAAAGGGAATGGAGTGGAGGTTTCAGGAGATACTGTGTACTTCTTTTACAGATGACAGCAATAAGCAAAAAAGCAGTGATTTGATTTTGTCTAGTACAATAGCATTTTAAGAAGCTAGACTAGACAAAAATAGGTAGGGCTATAAGGAACAGAGTTAAAAAATCAAATAACTAAAGAAAAATGCTTGTGTTCAAATCAGCAAAAGATAGTAACTGACCCAGAATTAATGTGTTATGTTATTACCATCATCATTATCATGCCCCCAAAGCTAGAGTTCCACAAAGAAAGAACGAGATAAATGGTCTTCCCAGTCTGGGCCAATTAACTAAAAGTAAGTTTAATACCTAAGAGAATTCATATGAGAAAAATACCTAAATATTAGAGATGAATAAACAATTTTGGGGAAAACAAACCATGCCATTCTCATTTACATGTATTCTGTTACAAAGGAATAATAAAGGAACAAGAATATAGTGAACTTTCAGCAGACTGTGAGTTTTAATTGTCTTACATAACATTCTTAATAAAAAACTGGGAGTATACATAGGGTGGCCATAAAGTTCATGTGCAATTTAAAATAGTGTGCAATTTTAGACTGCACACGAAATTTATGGACACCCTGTATACAGTCCAGTTCAATCTAAAGCTTAAGCAAGACAAACCAGATCACTGCCTCAGATGGTGGTCATCTAATAGCTACGAATCAACTTGAGGGCTCGAGAAGGAGCAGGAGAGGGGGTACGTTAAATATCACTAATGAAGTAGATAAAGTAATTAAGATGTGTTTATTAATTCTATACATTTTATTAGCTTCATAATAGGTTATTAACATGCTAAGAAAAGAGAATTTCCAAGCTGAGGAATAGAAATAAATCCTAATGATAAATGAGCTTAATGAATTAATGCATCTGTTCACAAATTTAGTAATACTCAACAGAATTTAACAGATTATCAAAAATAATCATTTTATTTAACTATTGCCTCCTGGAGACCTGTCTGCTTCTGGGTCCTACATTTTTTAAATAATAGACTAAACATTCAACAATCAGGAAAATCATTACAAAACCACCATCAACAATCAGAAGAGAAGAAAAAGGAATGGAAACTATCTTTACAAATGAAAAATGCAAGGTAAATATCACATACTTTTTTCCTATTCATCCACTCAGCAATTATTAAGGACTATTATAAGCTATTAGGATATAGAAAGGAGAAAATGAGATAAAATGGCAGTATATAAGAAACACAATGGAAATTCTCGGCAGGAATGGGGTTTAAACTTCAGAAAAAGTGAGCATTTAAAGATTCTGCTTTCTATCCTTGGATACTCTTGTATGTCTGTTAATTCAGGAAGAGATGTTTCTAGATATGGAAGTGAATCAACAAACAATTTTTGAAGTTTAAGCTGTATAGTAAACAGCATAGCATTAGTGCCCAAAGTAGGAGTACAATTAAAATTTTTGGTGGAGTAGGAGCCAGAGGCAAATAAAAGTATTTTCTCAAATTATGAACAACTAGGGCAGCGGTTCTCAACCTGTGGGTTGCAACCCCTTTTTAACAATGAAAATACATTGTGGCATTAAGAAGGTTGAGAACCACTGAACTAGGGAAAGGGGACGAATATGTGAATTGATCTATAAATGTTTCTTACAGAAGTGAAGAACCCCTCACCTGAATCCATGGCTCAGCTAAATCTTTGTAAGCAGGAGGGATTTGCTGAGTTCCGTAATGAGTAAGGTTAAAGTTGCTCTCTTGATTCCTTCTTTGTGCTCCAGCCACAGGCTGCTGCTGGATGGTCTGCTGCTGTGCAGCTCTCAGGGGAGAAGGGGAATCCACGGGGCTTGACAACTCATGGCTAAAAGGAAAAATAACAAAACTTGATAAAAAAAGAACATTTTAACTTTTTTATTAAACACACATAAACCATGAATTCAGGTTTATTACCTATAGAAATCGTGGGATCTCCACTTAGACCTACAAAGGGGACATATTAAAGGTTCTCTATTTCTTCTACATTCCTCTGCCCCTAAAAAAAAAGAAAACAAATCATAAAAAAATAAAAGCTTAACATTATTTATATGTCACAGTTGTTCATAGTAATTAGTATAGGATTTATATGAAAGGAAACTCAAAAACTAATCTGACAGAACACTTAACCTGAAAACAGGCAAAAGGCAGGTTTAATTATTCTGACACTTATACTTTGGAAATGCTACTTTATTAGTTTAGACAACATGCTTACTATTTTGCAAAACATTCTGCTCCATCTGATTACCTAGGAAGGTCCCCCCAAACCTTGCTCTGATGCTAGGCCTTCTGAACATTTGTCCAGGCTTTCTTCCACCTCCTTCCCTTCATGTACATTTTCTAGGCTGAGAATGTTTCTAATTCTATACTTCCCTTCCACTACCACAACTATCATAATATACTGTGTTTCTCTGCTCACACAGTTCTTCACCTAACAGACTCTAAACTCCAATTTGTTGAAAACTTCACATAGCACCTAGATACACATTTGGTCTTCTCTCAACAATTTCTCCACAAGCAAAGTGACAATCTTAAACAATGCAGTCAGCACACAGCGCAGCTTTGCTGAGTCAACACAGGGTGCAAAGGAGCCACGTACAGATGGACATGCAGTGGTGGTGCAGCTTGTTCCTGCAGCCGTCCTCACACACTGTGAGACTCTCTTCATCAAGCATGCCCAGCAAGCAAATAGGACACATCTGCTCCTCTTCATCTTTTATGCTACAAAAAGGGGAAGCAGAAGTATTGAGCACAAAAGAATCTAAGACAGAATTAATGTCATGCTAAAAGCAATTTCTGCTTCTTTTGAATATAAGCACAGTTTTTTCATTTTATTTAGAAGGGATGAGAGGATGAGTAGTCAAGATATCTAGATTCTGGTGATGCCTTTGCTCAAATAAGCTGCATGAGGCTTCACACTTATCACTGAATTACATAAACCAGAAAGTCTTTAATGTCCAAAACAATCTGTAAAATTCTAGGCTTCTAAAATCAATTCATTTAGCCAAAATTTTAAAAACTCAAAACATTCACTTTTTCCATGGATTAAAACAAACCTCTCTTCTTCACTGAGCATTATTATAGTATTACCATTTCTCCATTCTTCATGAACTTTGAGGCACTTACAATACTTAAAATATCGATGGGATGAAGATGGGACTTTACTTAGAATAGTGCTTCTCAAACTGAGGTGTCTTGGGAACACACAGGTAGTGTTCTCATAAAAGCAGCAGCAATCCTTTTTGAAGTAATTAAAAAATCTAACTTCTGCATTAAAATCAATTAATATATGTCATTAATATTGTTTCTATTATAGAATAGAAAGAAAATTCACATGAATTACTATGATAATACTTGAAACCTAAAAAAAACTTACATCTGTTATTTTAAGTTACATCTTAGATTCCTTAGGCCTATGAGTTCATTCTTACCAGCAATAAGCAATGGAAAAGTTTGACAAGCACTGCAGATTTTAAGTAATAACTGTGATTTAACAGCTATCATATCTCTTACTTGCAACTTAGTCTATTTATTTAGAAGAGCATGCTATGTTCTCTTGAGTAAAATAACTTGTAATGAGGATTCCCTAAAAATATCCATAAAGTAGTAAAGTTATAAAATTAAAAATCTTATATATTTGGAAGTGATTTTAGAAAACCTTGGCTTGTATATAATTTAGTTATAAAAGAACTACAGACATTTTCTTTATCACACAGTGCTTTAGCTTCATTACCTATAAAACAGAAGTAAACCTACCTAATGAGAATGTTGTAAGAAAAGAATTAGACAACACATCAGATACTTGGCACAAAGTGATGATGAGTGATAAACCTGCTGCCTGATTTTTCTCATGAAATGGGACCCTGGTTATATTAATACGTTAATTTTCAACACTGTGGTTTTTAGGATAAAACATCCATACACACACACACATATATACACATATATAGACTCACAGATGACCTTTTAATATCTTTAGCCTTGATTTTAACTTGAAAGCCAAGATTCAATGATTAAAACATTTTAGAGCAACTTAACAAGTAGATATTTTAAAATTACCCCTAAAATTAGAAGTAGAAATGCGTTTCATTCATTAAAAAGTACTGACCTGTTTTCGGAACTAGATGTAGAAGTACTAGAAGATGACAATGTATGAGAATTTGACATGCGTGAAACAAACTTCTGGATGGTGTTACGAGATGGAGCTTTGATCCTTGAGCTACGCCTACTGTGATATTTCTGGAACAAACTCTCAACCTAACATTGGAAAGAAGACAGTAACAATGATATCTATGCCATAAATATACATATGAAGACTGTTCGAGTTTGAATTATTTTTTTCTTTTCTTTCTTTCTTTCTTTTTTTTTTTTTTTGAGACAGTCTCAGTCTGTTGTCCTGGGTAGAGGTCTGTGGTGTCACAGCTCATAGCAACCTCAAATTTCCTGGGCTTGATCAATCCTCTTGCCTCTTTTTCCTGAGTAGCTGGGACTATAGGTGCCTGCCACAATGAGAGGCTAATTTTTGTTTTTACCAGAGATGGGGTTTTGCTCTTGCTCAGGCTGGTCTTGAACTCCTGAACTCAAGCAATCCACCTGCCTCAGCCTCCCCTCCCAGAGTGCTATGATTCACAAGTGTGAGCCTCTGTGCCCAGCCCTTCCATTTTTATTTGAATATGTTTTTCATGAAGTTGATTTAAAAAGTGAAAAATAAGAACATATAGCTTACTAAGGACATTTTTATGGCAGATCAGTGTTTCTTGTTCATTCAGTGTAGGAAAAACTTATTAGGAAACAACTCATAAAAGAATTATTTACAAGCATCAAATAATTCTTACTTACCTTCACATTTTGAAAATGATCACTGTCCATTTAAATGTAGTGCAGGGAAAAATTTCATGATTAAACCATAAAAGTTTGTTGACAATTTTATTCTAAAGCATTTCTAAAACATTACCTCGAAATTCTTTAAAGTTTTTCTCCATAACATTGGGTCTGAAGGTTCTAGTTGAAATACCCGGAGCATAACGAATAGCAGGTGAATACAAAATGTCCCACGCCCACAGCTACAGTTCTGAAGAGTTAGAAAAAAACCTATCGGTCAGTAAACCTGTGGTTCTACCAGAACTTCTAAATTATCCCCTTTAAAAAAATATTTCCAAGTCTGTTAAAGTTTCTGTTAATTCACATACTTCATTATCCTCATACATAAAACACTGTACATCTTTCTCCATGAATTAATCTTTTAGTTTTTGCTAAATTTATTTTATTTATTTTTTTGGAGACAGAGCCTCAAGCTGTTGCCCTGGATAGAGTGCTGTGACATCACAGCTCACAGCAACCTCCAATTCCTGGGCTCAAGTGAGACTCCTGCCTCCGCCTCCCAAGTAGCTGGGACTACAGGCGCCCACCACAATGCCCGGCCATTTTTTGGTTGTAGCCGTCATTGTTGTTTGGTGGGCCCAGGCTGGATTCGAACCCGCCAGCTCAGGTCGTTGAGCCACAGGCGCCGAGCCTAGTTTTTGCTAAATTTATTAAGTAGATCAAATTTGTAGTCTAAGGTATATTAAGCCATAGTAAAATACTCATAAGTTCATTAAAGAAAAATATTAGCCTCAAATACATTTTAAACTCACTTTAGGTTATTGAAAGGAATTAACTGATGTACACTTATGAACATTATTGTATATAAATTCAAGTCAGTACCAAATGCTATATAACAAAACAGTGACAAATCCTACCTGAGGCCCAATAAATACCCGGTATTTATTGTCTGGGCTGTCTCCTCCAATCAGGAAAGAGTTGGGTCCTATTTGCTGTAGTAAATACAGCCTGGCCCGCATCACTTTGTTCACACGGCGATTTGTTTCCTCGGGGCTGTATGGTGAGAAGCCATCTGGTGAAGGGGCTCTTCGAGGTGGTGTGATTCTGCCACTCTGAAACTTCACAACATTGTTATTTACTGGGTAAGTTTTTCACTTCTTGATAAGAAACTATTATCCAAACAGGTTATACTGGACAGTGATGTAGCAGATTATATTCTGGAAGAACAACTCAAAATATAAAATATGATGAAATAAAGTAAGGCAATATACACTTGCTTGACATGCTCATCTCAGGTGAACTCTTTAAAATCCCAGTCATTCCTATAACTGATGATAAATATGAGATACAACTATGGGGTAATTTTACAAATTATTCTAGAAACATTTGAATTCTTTGGAAAGTACTATGTAAGCCAAAATAAAAAGCATAATAAGTACACCCCATAAGTAGGCAAAATGATTCTGTCTAGTGGTAAAAATTAACAATCTCACTCCTGGCGTCTACGTAGGGCTTTATCAAATGCTCTTCTATTACTAGTAATTTACAAACACTTCTACAACACTCCTCCAAGGTGTACTTTGTAGAGCCTGTTCCACAATTAAAACACCTCACTAGAAACAGACAGAAACTCCATTACATATGAAGGTAATATACATCACTCTTATTACGCTCTACTAATTTTCCTAGGACTGGATCTTTTCATCAATGTCCAGTGGAAATTCCGGTTTTTTAGGATGTCCAATAGTTAAAAACGTGTGTGGACACAAATGTTCACAGCAGCACAGATTATTCACAATGGCTTAAAGGTGGAAACAGCTGACATGTTCATCAATTGATGAACAGACAAAATGCGGTATACCTACATAACAGTATTATTTTGCAATTAAAAATGAATATAATACTAATGCATGCTATAACATGGATGAACCTTGAAAATAAGATTATTGAGTGAAAGAAGCCAGTTGTGTAAGATAACCTATTATACAATTCCATTTATATGAAATGTCCAGAATAGCTAAATTATATAGAGATAGAAACACTGTCAGGAATCGTCTAGGGCTAGGGAGAGCGCCAATGGAAAACTTTAGACAAAATAAATTTATGAGTTGATTTGAGCAAATGATGATTCATGAACCAGGTAGCTCTCAATACAGTAAGACATTCAGAGAACTCTGATGTAACATCTTGAACAATCAGCTTTTATATATTGAACACAAAACAAGGTGTTTGCCTCAAGAGGTTCCTAGTTATATAACCAATAGGCTGGCTGGTTGTTCACAATTGGCTAAAGCTCGGTTTGCTTTCTGGGCAGAGAAACAATTTTAGGCTAATGGTGTCTTGATCAGTTTGCTGAAAAACTATTAACAGGGCTGGGGTTTCTTCTGAGGGTGATAAAGATGTTTAAAAATTATAGTGATGGCTACGCAACTCTGTTAATATACAAGAAAACCCTGAATTATACAATTTAAACTGAATTATGTAGCAACATTATTTTAAGACAGTTGCTAAAAAGTAAAAAGAAGCAAAAAAATACATATGCACATGTCACTGGATATGCTCACAGATCTGCAAGATGATGTACGCAGAGCAATACTTATAGAGCACTGTTTATAGTAACAAAAGGTTAGGAAGATTATAGGTGTCCAAAAGGCACAACTGAAGCAGTAGCCTTGGACAACACAGCTTCAAGAGTGGCATGGGAGCTCAGATAAACCACCTCTGCTGAGCCCTGTCTACTTTGCAGATTGATAAGCTAATAACTGATTGTTACTATTTTAAATAAAACAAAATTAGTAGTTAATTTAAAAGCATGTCAACATATTGTCAGCAAATATTGTTGGGTATCCCTGGTTCTACTGAAAAAACTTTCACTGTAAATATACTTTTTAAAGGATTTATTGCTTTAACAACTGCAGATCTGAAGAAAACCAGATCCTTATGATCACTATCTCAACCATACTTCCATTCACTCATTTGCTCTTTAAAGTTAGAAAGTAAGTTTTTTTTTTGAGACAGAGCCTCAAGCTGTCACCCTGGATAGAGTGCTGTGGCATCACAGCTCACAGCAACCTCCAATTCCAAGGCTCAAACTAGTCTCCTGCCTCCGCCTCCCAACTAACTGGGACTACAGGCACTCGCCACAACGCCTGGCCATTTTTTGGTTGCAGCCATCATTGTTGTTTGGCGGGCCTGGGCTGGATTCAAACCCACCAGCTCAGGTGTACGTGGCTGGCATGTTAGCCCGTTGAACCACAGGCACGGAGCCAAAAAGTACGTTTTAAACATGCATTTTCACCAGTACAAGTCTCCCTCATGAATTTACCACCTATCTGTTTGGAAACATCACTGATGTCTCACTTAATATGAAAGACAACTGGATTCTCATTGCTGCTTCTGTATTCAATCTGCTGTGACATGATACTCTGAATAAAGTAAGTGAAAGAAAACCTTGCCTCACACAAATAGCAGTAAAAGGAAAGAGTATTTTAATAGCTTTTTGAAACTCTTCTAAATATTCTCCTTTGGTACTACACCAAAGCTCAAAAAGTGGTTTCTTAAAAGCAGCTGTAATATGGAATTTGAAACCATTATCAAGAAACTCTTCCTACAGGTACGTTAAAAATCCAAATGGTGTGTCTTACACTTTGAACAGATCTTTAACTTATTAATGATTTTGTTATTATCATGCACTGTGATTTGGAAAATATTGGTTCATTAAGTTATGCATATCTCCCAAGTGTTCACATATTTTATTATATAATATAAAAAAAATCCATAGTTGCTATCATCAAGTTCATGAGAAAAGTCAATGGTGGATTTGAGTTTTCTAAAATTCTGATTTTTGCTTTGAAATCTCAAATTTATCACTGGTAAAAAACACTTTAGTTATTTCCCTTGAAGTGACAGTCTGCATTCATTCTAAGGAAAATGTCTGCCAAATACCCAAGTTTAAATGATCATAGTTTGTTGGTCACTCATTCTTTCAAATAATAATGTTCCATGAAAAAAGTAGTTCAACTAGCTTGCAGCTCTAACAAATGCACAGATGTTTTTCCTTGAGACAACTATTGTATTTTGGTATGCAGCAGAAGTGCTTTATGTATGCATCCCATTTACCACACAGCATTTAAAAAAGTGTGTATTTAATAAGAGTTGAGACCTAATAAAATTCTGTTTTTCATCAAAGGCACTCAGACATTTTTTTCTTTACTGTCTAATACAATTTCTAGAAGCCGTAGCTTTAAACTGTGCAAAGGCACTGGGAGCTTCACTGTAAAAATCAATTCAGTGAAATAGGCAAACATCACCTCAGTTTTATTACAAAATTAGTTTTGATCTAATGAACCTCAGGAAGGGTTTAAGGAACTACCCTTTCCCCCAGGGGTCTTTCGATCATATTATATTTTGAAAACTGAGGTTTTAACAGATGGCTGGATATTGTTCTCTATGTTGTAAGTCAATCTAAAAATCACAGAAATGAAAGTATTTCTTGAAACATTAACTTACAGGCACTGGGGAAACTCTTTTTCTCCTTACTCCCGGAGATTCTGATTTCACCGTGCGACCTGATGGGGAGCTTCCAGGAGAAGGACTGCGGCGGCCTTTGGGGGCTGGTGAAGTGGTGCTTGCATGGCCCTCCCCTGGAGACTCAGTGGCCAAGTTATTCATTTCAGATCCATCTCCTTTCACAGGGATTGGTTTTACCACCTGAATAAAAAATATTCCAGTATTTTGACTATTTAAAAAACATCAAAGGTAACTGAATTTAAACATCGTAGACTAGGACATGAACTCAGTGAGTTTTTATTATTAAATAGTATACCAATATACTAGACAATATATCAACTTTTATTTAGTACTACTTTAAGCCATTAATGTAAGACTTTTTTTTTTTTACTTACACAAACTTCAGTCATTTAGAACTTGTAACCAGTTAAAAGGTTACAGTACAAAATTGTAGAAATGATGTCTGTCATTACATGCCCTCGCTCATTTAACATTCACAATCAAAAAAGAGAGTCAACAAATGTAAAAAATAAGCACTGATAACTTCTACTATTAAGTTTATTCAACTAGATTAAGGATCTAGATGTCTCTCTCTTTTTTTTTTTTGAGACAGAGTCTTACTTTGTCACCCTTGGTAGAGTGCTGTAGTGTCACAGCTCACAGCAACCTCCAACTCTTGGGCTCTTGTCTCAGTCTCCCAAGTAGCTGGGACTACAGGCGTCGACCACAACACTGGACTATTTTTAGAGACAAGGTCTTGCTCTTGCTCAGGCTGGTCTCAAACTCATAAGCTCAGGCAATCCATCTGCATTGGCTTCCCAAGTGCTGGGATTACAGGGATGAGCCACTGCACCTGGCCTAGATATCTCTTTTTTATTTGTTTTCACAAAATGCAGAACATTGAAAATGATACAGGGCATAATTTCATGTACTCCAATAATCTGAATGATGAACAAGAAGCCATTTTGCCTTGTTTTTCCCAGAATATCACATTATAATAATAGGTTAGATGTGTATCTCAGAAAACCAAAAAGTCCAGAGTTAAAGATCAACCTCTCAAGCAGAAATGCAGTTCACAAGACCTGCTTTTTTTTTTTTTTAAATATTAGAGCCTTCAGATTGAATTCAGCCATGACGGAAAAGCCAAACTGCAGCTTCAGCACACCAGGCCTCACGCCAGACAGGCTGTTCTGCCACCGCTCCTGCTGTACAGCTGGCCACTGCGCCCAGCAAACTCGCCTAGCCTGTCCCGCTGCTGCTGTGCTCCCACTCAGCTCTCCCTGTCAATCCTCATCTTCTGCTACAGTGTCCCAGGCAGTGTAACTTCACCTGGGGAAAACGTACCTATCTTTTAACACTCCATTAAAATCCTACCTTTGGCACTCTATCCAGGGTGACAGCTTGAGGCTCTGTCTCAAAAAAAAAAAATCCTGCCTTTGATGAAACCTCCCGAAGACTACCAGTTTGACATTCTTTCTCTTTCCTAATTTCTTTTTGCTCTTCTGCCTCTCCTCATCTGGCACCTGGTCACAAACTGCTTTGTGATATTTCATTTATTATTCTATTCTTATTTGTGTGTATATGTCTTATTTCCCTATTTGCAGATATTTACACTTCACTTA
The DNA here is from genome assembly GCA_963573935.1 of Arctocebus calabarensis. Lineage (NCBI taxonomy): Eukaryota > Metazoa > Chordata > Mammalia > Primates > Lorisidae > Arctocebus > Arctocebus calabarensis. The sequence continues at coordinate 21,144 of CAUYON010154811.1, forward strand.
ATATTTCAAGAAGGATTTTTTATGCAACTGACTTAAAACATAAAAATCGAATTAGACCTCCCAAGTAGACTGTTTTCCTCTGAAGGATAACAGGAAATCCGTAAATCATAAAATGCAGGGTGGTGTAATTAAGCTTAAATTTGGTTTGTTAAGCATCTCATTCCACACATCTCTTCCCATTCCACTCCTGCCTCATATACAGAAAAGGTACTTAGGTATTTGCTAGGAAGTAGACAGGGATAAATAACAAACCCTGGTCTTAGAAAATGGATATTCTTAGTTTGAGTGTAAGGGCCAGGCGCAGTGGCTCACACCTAGAACCCTAGCACTCTGGGGGGCCGAGGTGGTGAAGTGCTTGAGCTCACGAGTTCAAGACCAGCATGAGCAAGAATAAGACCCCATCTCTGCTAAAAATAGAAAAACAGACAAGAGGATCACTTGAGCCCAAGAGTTGGAGGTTGCTGTGAGCTATGATGATGCCATGGGACTCTACCAGGGCAACAGCTTGAGACTCTATCTCAAAAAAAAAAAAAAAAGAAAAGGCAAATGGCTGGCTTCTTTTTTTACAAAGTTGTGATTTATGCCCCAGGGTATTTTAAAAAAGATTTAGGCTCTGTCTGAACATCTCCAGCTCAAGGAGCTCAAAAAGCAGCACATTTAAACTTTAGATGGCTTTAATTGTTCACAAGTTCTTTATATTGATCAAGTCAAAATATTCTCCTCTAACTGCCACCTTCTTAGATGTTTCAACAGAACTTTCTCTTCTCTAAGATAAATCCTTGATTTCTTCATCTTCATCCTCTGACATGAATAACAAATGATGAGGGGTTTTCACCATACTACCTCATGTGAGTGATAAATGGAAGAAATGAAGAAACTCAGCTGGAAAGAAAAGACCTCATAGACCCACAGTAGCTACAAAACCTAGTACATAGAAGAGTTATTTATTCTGTATATCTCCAAGGGACAGACTTAGAACCAGAGGACAGACCACGTACGGCAGACTGCAGTTCAACGCTGAGGGAAGCCCAAAGCCTCATTGGTTGTTGGATATTCAAGTCAGAGACTGGTCAGTTCTAGACATCTAAGGGAACTTTCTTAGATGATGGAAATGCTCTGTAATAACAGTGTCTAATAAAAGGCGGCCATTAGCCACATGTGGTTATTTAGCATTTGAAATATGACAAGACTGAGGAACTAAATCTTTACTCCTATTTATGTTTAATTAATTTCAATTTAAACTTAAAAACAGGCATATGGGATGAACGTACGGCTAAATCATTTGAAAAGGGTATAGTTTGGACTTCTACTGAAGTTTATATGAATTTTAAGTTACAGCTACTTAAAAAGGACAAACTAAAACTAGCTGGTAGAGACTGGTGCTGGGACATTGTAACATGTGGATCTACTTGCTTTGTAAGCATGAAGACACATACTTCATAATAGTAGTCTCACACTTTAAAAAAGAGTAACCATAGCAAAGGATGGAGTATCCTTGCTTTCCCTGATCTAGGAATCTAGGTTTTCTTTCACCAAACCCTCTCAAAATTTAATTTATCTTAAACCCCAACGAATCTATTAAACTTTTTCTTTCCTGAAATATTTATGAAATTAAGGTCCTTGGATCTTATCTTAGAGATAAAATACTTAAATAAATTGGGAAAATTGCTCTTTTTCAGTTAGAAAGTACACCACCCTGAGTAAGAGGGACACATTCTTTTCTAAAAATAGAAAAAACGAGCCGGGTGAAGTGGGAGGCGCCTGTAGTCCCAACTACTCTGGAGGCTGAGGCATGAGGATCACTTGAGCCCAAGAGTTTGAGGTTGCTGTGCGCTATGACACCACCGTACTCTACCCAGGGCCACAGAGTGAGACTGTCTCTTTAACCAAAAAAAAAAAAAAAAAAAAGTTAGAAAGTACAGTATAAAACTCTAAAAACAGGATTTTAGATACTGACATTAGAGGGCACTATTGCTTTAAGCATTTGGCACTCTACTAAATGTAGCTAAGTTCCCAGAATATTTCAGTTGCTTAATGAGCGTAGTTTTCATTATGATTTGTCTCAATTAGCCAGAGTACCAAGCAAACAAACTCCTGCATTTAAAATGAAGAAAGTTTATAAGAGGATCTATTTATGCTTAATTTTCCATCTTCTCCTATCCTTTTGTCTTGAAAGCAGGTGACCCACAGCCACTTACCACGGGGCCGCGCCTATTCCTCCTTTCCAACCATTCATGCTTCCAGGCTGGCATACAGGTTGCCTTCAGCTTCTCTCTGATCATTCGTTCCTCTGGGCGATCATCCATTTTGTGCAACCCTTTGAGAGTTTCTTTATTCTCCATCTCGTGACTAAAATAGAGGGAAGGACAAGGAGAATGAGAAATTTATATAAGAAATAATTTCCAAGAACTAACAAAGCACAATGGTTCTAATTTATACTTCCAATGAGCATGTAACCAAAAATATAGCTGCTAAAAAACCTCAACTGATTTAAGCAAGCTATGCATGTTGTAGAACCTCTGTAACCCTCGGTCAACAGACAGAGGTGGTCAAAATAAGGAACGAGGCCTACTGTACACATACATACATGAGGCACATATCTGGGCTATAAAAATTAGGTCAACTAAAGGAGGTGGTCAACTATGGAGGTTCCACTGTATTGTGAATTATATATTACTTTACTGTTCAACTTATTAAGTAGTACTGAATGTTGCTAATGAGTTTAACAGTGCCTTTAAAAAGAAAGTTTCTATTTAGAAGGTGAAAGCTTACTGGTAATATTGATGCAGACCTTTGCTTCCAGGTGGTCAACAAAACAGATTCTAAGCATTGCATTAAGCATTATATTAACAACAAATACATTCAAGAAGACTAGGTTGTTTCTAACTCTACCACTCTCACATACAAACCACAAACCTACGCAAGTACAGTGTAAAAAATATTTACAAGAGTATCTTACTACCCTTTATTTCCAGATTTCCAGTAACTTAAGTTAATACAAACAGAATCTGACAGGTATGCTCTTTTTTCTGTGAGCTAAATAAATACTTAATAAGTGAAGTTTAATTACATCTTCCATGACCCTGAAATAATTTCAAAGTATAATGGATTAAATTTATATTTTTGTAGAGCAATACTGTAATTCCATGAGAGAGTATTTGGGGTAGTCTATTTAAAGAGTAAAAATTACCTGTACGAACATCTTGACCTTTACTCATAAAACAGTGCGGATCTGCCATTATAAAAGAATCTCTCAACTAGGAATTTTTGAGAATTAACTCTACAAAGTTTAATAGGCAAAGTACCAAGCTCAGAAAAATCATTAGCTTTAAAATAAACTCACATCCACGTGTGCATACACATACACAAACACCTATGCAGATTTAAAACCTGGTTCTCATAAGGAAGCAGTTAAAGTAAGTATACTCTGGAAGAAGTAACAATTTAAAAAATATTAAGCTAACTTAAATAACTATTTTGGAAAGTCTATAGAGAAGAGAGACTTTTCTACATTAATAGGAAAAGGAAATACTCAAGAAAATACCAGAGAGAATAACCTCAAGTTTACAACAAAGTTAGATTCAGATTCCCGAGACTATGTTTTAACTAATTGCAACTATGAAGCAATATCTTTAGAGAAACAGTAAATATATACGCATCACATACATATTTAAAAATATATAACATATAAGCATATGTAAATATATTTTTTATATATATAAAAAATCTACTTAAAACCAAATATGCACTAGAGGAAATTGGTAAAGTGGCATCAATACTGTGAGAGAAGTGGAAATTAAAATATTAAACACCTCTGCCTACTTTAGTTTCGGACTACATACTTTTAGGAATACAAAAAGCACATAACATTTGATTTAAAATGTGCAAGACTTCCACCACACAGATATAAAAACTATCACATAGAATGCAGCAATATGCAATTTTTTAAATTTTGAAAAGGCTTATTATCTCATGTACTTCCAAGTGTATGGTTACTTTTTATACTCTGTATTATAAATGTGCAGGGTATGTGTAGGAGTAAGTAAGGGAAGAGAGGGAAAGAGGGAAAGCAAGAGGTGGGAGGAAAGGAAAAAGGGAAGAAGGCAGAGGAGGAGAGAGGAGAACAAGGAAGGGAGAGGCAAGGAGAGAATTTGTACATTTATATTTTCAAATTTAGGTAGAGATAAATGTTTCCCCAAAATCCATCCTGTTCAGTCAATACTTAATCCAGGAAATCAGACTTATAAGCAACTGACTTTATGAGCTGACAGTATACCAAAAATTCACTTACAAATCTGTAGTATGAAAAGCTAACACTCCCCTCCAGAGACAATGCTGCAAGGTGTGGTTTGGTTCTAGGCTAGTTTTCCAAAAATAACTCCTTTTGTGGAAATGCAGAACTTCTTACAGAAGTCCTCCACTCCTGAGAAAGGGGCTCATCTTCCCTCTGGTCCAAAATGTCTCTTTCCCCTCTAATCTGTTTCAGGAGCATCCCTTCTCTGTTCCACATTTTTCTCTGGCACTCACCCAAACATACAGAGGACTTTCCCCAAAGTGTTCCTTAAATGTATCTGAACTGGCTCGGCGCCTGTGGCTCAGCAGGCTAAGGCGCCAGCCATGTACACCTGAGCTGGCGGGTTCGAATCCAGCTAGGGCCTGCCAAACAACAATGATGGCTGCAACCAAAAAATGGCCGGGCGTTGTGGCAGACGCCTGTGGTCCCAGCTACTTGGGAGGCAGAGGCAAGAGACTCGCTTGGGCCCAGGGATTGGAGGTTGCTATGAGCTGTGATGCCACGGCACTCTATCCAGGGTGACAGCTTGAGGCTCTGTCTCAAAAAAAAAAAAAAAAAATGTATCTGAACTTCTGTACATATCTGAGATTACTTCTTCAGAATAAACCCCTAGAAATGGAATTGTTACCTCAAAAATGTATACAATTTAAGGTTTCTCATAATACTGGCAAATAATCTTCAGGAAAACCTACCTTTCAATCACAACCTCCACATCCAGTTGCTAACTCATACTGGTCTGAACTAGTAACAGGGTCCTAAGGCAGGCTTCACCCCCAATCTTAATCCTATCCAATCCAGGCTGGGCCACTGCCTCCACTAAGATCCTCTTGTGTTTTCCTCCAGGTTTAGACTAAAATCAGAAATGTTCGGTCAGTGCATGTCACCCAGACCTGGGCCCCATCCTTCTATTATCACTGCCTTGATTACTACAACATCTTTCCCTTTTTAGGGGCCTACTTTTTGCCTAATTACTGCCCACTCTTTAGGTTTACTCAACTCCTCCGAGACGTTCCTGATCTCAGCTAGCAACGCCCAGTTCCATTCTTTCATGGACTTGTATTTCTGCAAACTATCCCTCTCTCATGAACTATAAGCTCCCGAAGTGCAGGGACCAGGCGTCAGCCATCTATACACCTTAGTACCTAAACACGTTTGGCTCAAAATGGTTATTAACACATTTTAAAAGAATGATCAGTCATTCATTAACATCTTTGGTAGTCCCAAGGACCTTCCTAGTAACAACTATTCATATACTAGGAAGGTCCTTGGGACTACCAAAGATGTTAATAAATGACTGATCATTCTTTTAAAATGTGTTAATACCCACTATGTCACCCTTGGTAGCGTGTTGTGGCGTCACAGCTCACAGCAACCTCCAACTCTTGGACTTAAGTGATTTTCTTGCCTCAGCCTCCCAAGTAGCTGGGACTACAGGAACCTACCACAACTCCCGGCTATTTTTTGGTTGCAGCTGTCATTGTTGTTTAGCTGGCCTGGCTGGGTTTGAACCCGCCAGCCTTGGTGTATGTGGCTGGCACCATAACCACTATGCTAGGGTGCTAAGCCATAATTAACTCTTTTTAAAGACTAAATGTGCAATTTGTATGTTACTCAGTATCACAATTTTCATTGTCCCTAAATTAACCTACAATATAAACAAAGTGTTCTTAGTTTCTTTATACGTAACAATTCTGTATATCATTAATTCTAAAATGTGTTATTTTTTCCTCATCTTAGTTATCTGAAATCTGAATGTCTCTTATAATCAAATGTTGTTGCAACTTAATTGGCAGGTTCACCCCCCCTTTCTTCATGGTATATAAAAAATAGAGTATAAATCTGATTCTGCTTGCCTGGAAGAAACCATGGTTTTTGTTTTTAAAACAAACAGATGATTGTGTATGTGTATGGCAGTACTTGTCATTCAATGAATATCACAGCTGTAACAGGAAAAAACTTTTTTAAAACCAAAGCTAATGTAAACAGCTGTGAAGTCAATGAAAGATGTGAGCCACCTCTAATTTATATTGGTTGAATCATATATGTTTTACCATATCTATTTACCTAAAAACAAACTTGTTATTTTAACTAAAATAATACATTGTTTCTGATTTTTAAAGATAATGGATTTTAGCAAGACAAATAAACAACGTGTTTTAAAAAACTACCTTGAAGACTGAACAAAATTTTAGCCAGATAAACTTGAGAAATTTAAATATTGTTACTTAAAGGGAGGCTTTATTTTTCTTTACTGTTTATTTAGGAAACATGAGGTTTCTAAACATTATTCAGAACGAATTTGTCATTGAGGGAGAATGGGAAGGACCCTTTCTCCCCTGAGTATGGTATCTAGTGCCAGACTCTTTCTAGACCTAAACAACTCAACTGCTAAAACCTGCCATGCTTCATTGGCCCCTTCTCAGGGAAACCATTCAGTCCTCCCTTTATCCAACCTACTATGGGGCCAACCACTGCTGACAATAGTGTCTCTCTTCTTCTACAATATCTTTTTTCCTAGTTCTGCATCTAATAATCTTACATCAGTTCCATAAACCAGACCCTCTTCCTGGAGCCCCATTAAATGCCACACTTCCCAAGTATACCAGGATATTTCACATCTGTCTTTGCAGATGATTTTTCTTCTTTTCTTGGGTTACCTCATATTCTTTCTGTAATGAATTTCCTGCCACTATTCCTGCCACGGCAGATAGCTACTCTTTCTTGGCATGCTAAACATAAATGACACATCATAAAATTAAGTCTATGTTTAGGTACAGGTCTCACCATATTGGGAGCTCTTCCAGGACAGGTTACACCTTACTCATTTTTCATCATTGCCAAATGTCCTGGACGGACCACAGAAGGTGCCCAACACAGTGCCCCCTTCTGGGAAGCTAATGCTTAGAGTGCACCATGCATTAAAGCTCATCCCACAGCCTATTGCTGGCTTCTCCCAGAATATGCCTTGGTCCAAAGACCCTCAATAACGGGTGGTGTTGTGTGTCCTAAATTTCCATATGAAAGCCAGACGCATGCATACTGTCACTGCAGGCAGAATGGCACTAAATAGAGAAATAGCACAATGAGACAGAAAGGAGGGAGAAGGGAAGGAAATTAATCAGAAGGAAGATGGAGAGATGGAGAAGCAATAAAAGTAAATGTAAGAGTTGTACTTGGGTCCCCTGTTAAGCTGCTAGATGATGAGAGCCACTTTACACCACCCTGGGTGATAAATGAGTAGTTTTGCAGGGGCCATGGTTATGTGTGCGATGGAGGAAATTTCTTCACGGATTCTTTACTTTGGAGTGAAATAAACCCCAACATATCTCTACACCCTACAACCCCGAAGAGCCTGACTGAAGTTCTGCACAATGCCTGTTACACAGAGGATAATCAATAAATACTCAAAGATAGAATCCTACTGAGTCTACTATAATTTTTAAGTTATTTATTAAATGGTTGTTAGCATGGAAATATTATATTCATCAACAATTAGTAATATGGAGAAATAACCGCCTATGTCATAACAGAAAAGTTACGCTACACGCCAGACAAGGTGTTAGGTGCTTACATGCATCAATTTGCTTCCCTCTCCTAACCCTCTGAGGTGGCTGTATCTGAGGCCTGCAGAGGCTAGGTTACATGCTCACGCGCAAACAGTTGCAAGTAGCAGGATTCAACCCCCTGTGGGTTTGACTCTAGAGCCTATTCTCTTCACTGCTCTGGTCAGTCACTACCAAATCGGATTTTATTTTTATAAGTCAGCACTCAGACATCTACATGATATCCATTTGATAATAATACAAATTTTGGAAGTTTTTACAATGGTGACTATTTTATTATCAGAATCAGAAATTATAAGAATTAAAGAAGCACAGTAATTTTTTTCATTATGAGAGCATTAGGCTGTCAGAGGAGCAATCAAGACTATAATGATCGGGAGATGCCTATAGCTCAAAGGAGTAGGGCGCTGGCCCCACATGCCGGAGGTGTTGGGTTCAAACCCAGCCTTGGCCAAAAACTGCAAAAAAAGAAAAAAAAAGATTATAATGATCACATAAAACCTTTCTGGAAACGAATGAGATTTAACCTTAGTATAAATGAAGATTTCCATAATACTCGATTATGGATAACTTTACACAGAAAGAATCTTGATTCTCTTGGTGTTTGAGGAAGTTCAAGGAACCCGGGAATGCCCTAGATTATTTAGGACAGGCACAATTCAGAGGTAGCCAGCAGAGGTCCACTTGTGACGTCCTCCTAACGCAGAAATTCATAGGCAACTGAAGCTGACAAGCTTTGTTACCAAGGAAAGAAGAGAGTAGGAGAGAAACTATCTTTTAAAAAAATACTATTACATTGTGGGACCTTTTGAATGTAAGCTTCCAGGCAGAAATCAAGAGAAGGAATGACCTGGGTAAGGGTGGGGAGAGACCATGATGAAATAGAAAGGCTGTAACAAGCCCTTCTCATGGATGGGCACTGTGCTACCGGCTCCACATGGGGTATCCCAGTTAACTCTCATGAGGTTACTCTTACTATCCCACTTTACAGATGAGAAAAAAGACAAAGGAGGTGAAGTTACATGTTCAAGGTGATAAAGTCTATAGATGAAAAAGACATGATTTATACTCAGCTATGAGTGACTTCAAGGTCTATGTCTTCTACACAACAAAAGTAAAATGAATATTTACAAGTGCTTACTGACCTAGACTTGAGGCATGTGCAAACAAAAATTAAACATCTGTACCTCAATCCTGGGAAAATTCTGTTTTTCAGGAAGATATGTTTCTCCAGAGAAACACTATCATTGGCAACTGCTGGCCTATTCCCTCTTTTGAGCAAATAGGATTAAATAAACCATTGGTAAGGGTAACTTTTCCATCTTTATGCAATGCAGAATTTATAATATAGTTCATTTTATTTAAGAAATAACAGTGAATAAAAATGGCTCACATTATAAAAATTAGTTTCCAAAAGATTTTATTCCAGATCATATTCAGTAATGTTTGACCTTAAGAGCTAAAGATGGCATTTTTTTTACTTATTTATAACAAGAAATAGGTACTACTTTCATCCCTCCTGTAAACTGCCCCCTTTAGCGCAATAAAAGAACTGATGATTTTTTTTTTTTGTAGAGACAGTCTTACTCTATTGCCCTCAGTAGAATGCCATGGTGTCACACAGGTCACAGCAACCTCCAACTCCTGGGCTTAGGCAATTCTCTTGCCTCAGCCCCCGAGTAGCTGGGACTATAGGCGCCCACCACAACATCCGGCTTTTTTTTGGTGGCAGTTTGGTTGGTGCTGGGTTTGAACCCACCACCCTTGGTATATGGGGCCAGTGCCCTACTGACTGAGCCACAGGCATCGCCCGGAACTGATGATTTTTAAATATGGGTGTGGCCATAGTATAGTCAGTTTTATAATATACTGGATGTCTATCAGAAAGCTTTTTTCGGGGGGAACTATTTCTAGTATTGTCTGCAAACCTCCTTATTTAGTTTGAGGATATAGAAACAAATTCAACCTCGGATTACATAAAAAGTTAAATAATATGGAAGTCAAATAACAAAGAATAATGAATGTAAGTACTTTAATAATATCACTGATTTTGACTGACATATTTATAAAATATTGTAAATGCCATGCAAACTATAAATCCGTTTACCTGACTCGAATATCATCCCATTTGAGTTTTGTTTTTTATTATTGGGGATTCATTGAGGGTACAAGAAACCAGGTTACATTGATAGCATTTGTTAGGTAAAGTCCCTCTTACAATTGAGTTTTGCCCCCAAAAGGTGTGGCACACACCAAGACCCCACCCCCCTCACTCCTTCCCTCTTTCTGCTCTTTCTTTCCCCATCCCTCCCCCCATTTGAGTTTTAAAATTAAAAAAGCATTCTTCACCACAAATCACAGGATTCTGAAAAAGTAGGACATAGCATAGAAACATAAAGAATAGGTATGAAATTAACTAAAATTAAACCAAAACAGCATACTAATGGATACTCATACTGCAAATGTCCATTGACCTAGATGAGGAAAGGATAAGTTGTTTTTTTAATTGTCTTTATTATTAAATCACAGCTGTGTGCATTAGTGCAATCAAAGGGTACAATGGTTTCAATACAATCTGAACTATTTTCATCAATCTGATTAACACAGCCTTCATGGCTTTTTCTTAGTTATTGTATGAAGACATTTGTATTCTGCATATAGTAAGGTTCGCTTGTACCCTTCTAAGATGCACTGTAGGTGTGGCCCCACCAATTACCCTTCCTCCACCCTAATCTCGCCCTCCCCTCCCCTCCCTTGCCCCTTTTCCCATATTCTTGTGCTATAGTTGGGTTATAGCCTTCATAGGAAAGCTATAAATTAGCTTCATAGTAGGGCTATGAAAGCTAAGAAAAAGTAGGATACTTTTTCTTCCATTTTTGAGATACTTTGCTAAGAAGAATATGTTCCAGCTCCATGCATGTAAACATGAAAGAGGTAAAGTCTCCATCTTTCTTTAAGGCTGCATAATATTTCATGGTATACATCTACCACAATTTATGAATCCATTCGTGGGTGGATGGGCACTTGGGCTTCTTCCATGACTTAGCAATTATGAATTGGGCTGCAATGAACATTCTTTTTGGAAGGATGTTTGGAGAATACTTAGAGATCTAAAAATTGACCTGCCATTCGATCCTATAATGCCTTTACTAGGTATATACCCAGAAGATCAAAAATCACATTATAACAAAGATATCTGTATCAGAATGTTCATTGCAGGGTAAGTTCTTTGAAGGCAGGGCTTTTCCCCTGTGGCTACAACAAAGCACTCAGGGCAACAAATACCACAGACTTGGTAAGTACTAGCTGACTC
>CAUYON010154813.1:0-13217 GCA_963573935.1 Arctocebus calabarensis
ACAAACTTGACTTAGCTAATTATTCATATGTTGAAGTTTTCTCCTTCCTCCTGCTCAAAAGACCAAAAACACTTTATAACAAAGGTATTTGCATCAGAATGTTTATTGCAACCCATTCATAATTGTTAAGTCATGGAAGAAACTCAAGTGCCCATCAATCCATGAATATATTAATCAGTGGTGTATATGCACCACAAAATATTATGCAGCCATAAAAAGATGGAGACTTTACCTTTTTTATGTTTACGTGGATATAACTGTATATTTGTTGATTTAGACCAACTGCTTGGAAAAAAAATGTCTAATGAATAAACTTGAGTTTGATTTTGGCTTATTTTTAATACTAGCTTTTATTTTATTTTACTTTTTATTTATTTTTAATTACTTTATTTAGTTATAGCTGTACATTCATGCATTGGACGTGTATGTGCAGATTTTATATGCAATTTGGTATGTCTGCATCAAAGTGCTCTGCATAGCCTTCACCTCACTTAATTATTGGTTATATTAAGACATGTATTCTTGCAATATTCACAATAGATGAGGAGCCAGCAATTGTCCTCCCTCTACTCAACCTGCTCTGTTCTCCTTCTCCTCTACTTCCTTCCTTTATTCGGGGCTATCGTTGTGTTTTATCATTCTTATGAAAATGTGGGTGATTTTATATTGGTTTCAGTATAGTACCAAGTAGTTTGGATATTTCTTTGTTCCATTCTTGAGATACTTTACTAAGAAGAATATGTTTCATCTCCATGTAAGTAAACATAACAGATGTCTACTCCTAAAATTCTGAGGGTGTCAATTAGTTGCCCATGTGATACATGCTGATTTTTGGAGAACGGTTTAGTTTATCTGTAATTTTGGATATGCATAAATCTTTTGTTTTCTTCATAAGCTTTCTTTCAGGTTTGTTCTCTTAATGCATGGCCTATGGCAGTTATATATTTCCAGTTTATAGCAGAGGAAAAAATAAATTTGGATAGTGCTGTTTCCTTGTGGTGAATTGTTTTGGATTTTATTTTATTTCATTTTAGTAAGTCATATATACATAGATCTTGAATATATTTATTGCTTTTTATTAATACACAAGAATAGATAGAAATATGTGTTTATTTAAAATTTTTTCAACAAAAATTCAGCAATTTAACTCCCAGTTAAAGTGTTTTTTTAATGGAATAATAGATTTGTTTACTTGAGTATTTACTAGTAGTTAAATAATTATACTTTTATTTTGTTTACAAATCTCCATCTCTTTTATCATAGCTTGTACTTCTTTGTAGTACCAAGAAGAGTATATAAGCATTCATTCCTCTTCAAAACACCAACAGAATGTATTCTTTATATACTTACTTTGAGAATTTTCTCATACTTCTTTAGCCTTCATCCATCTTCCTTTGAAATCCTTTTGGCTGCATTTCTTGCTCACTTTTTAATTAAGAAATTTGATTTTTTTTTGCTGATTTGCTTGAAGTCTTTGTATATTCTGGATATTAGCTCTTTCTAGATATGTACACATACAAAATTTGTATGTGTGTGTGTTTGTGTATATATGTACATATAGACACACAAAAAATACATATATATTCTTAAGATTCTGACTGTTATTTCTGTTGCTTGTTTACATAGCTTTCTAATTTTTTTAATTTAATCAATTGATTAAGTAATTTTTGTTGTTCTTGTTACTATAATCACCACTGGGACTTTATTCATACATTTTTTGTTTGTTTTTTTTTTTGCCTAGACTGATATATAGGAGTTTTCTACTTTTTTTTTGTTTTTAAATTTTAAGTTAATGTGAGGATAAAAACAACTGAGTTACAATGTTTTCATTTTTGAGGTAGCATCCCTCTGAAGGTTGTGTCCTACACCCAAGAGATGTGCCATATATCCTTGCAATGTGTGCATTACGTGCTTATACACCAGTGCCCTTACGTCCTCTGGTCTCCTATGTTGCTTTTTTCTCCTGGCCCAGAGTAATTGAATTGCGGTGTTCTCTTATTAGGCATATGTTGTCTACTATTAGTGGATTCTTATTAGTATTGAGTATATTTGCAAGCTTACTTTCCCATTCTTGTGACATTCCTAAGCAGAATGTGTTTCAACTTCATCCAAGCTAATATGAAATATGTCATGTCTCCATCTAATTTATGGATGAATAGTATTCTGTAGTATGCAAATATCACAATTTGTTAATCCATTCCTGGGTTGACGGGCAGTTAGGTTATTTTCACATTTTGGTGATTATAAGTGTAGTTACATTAAAGGATCTACTGCAAATGTCCTTATGACAAGATGATTTATGTTTTATTCTGAGCAGATGCTTAGCACTGTGATTGTGGGGTTAAACGGGATGCATAATTTGTGTTCTTGAGGATTGTCCATACTGCTTTGTAAAGAGACTGTGTTAGTTTGCAGTCTCACTAACAGTGGAAACATTTTCCCTTCTTTCCACATCTATATGTTAATGGTTTGAATTCTCCATTAAAGAGATATAGGCTGGCCATTTGGTTTAAATAGCACAAGCCATTCTTATGCTCTCAAAGAAACACACCTAACCTTGAAGTACAAAACAAGACTATGAACATAGTTATGAAACAATATTTCAAGCAAATGGATGTCAGAAGAAAGGAGTAGGAAACCTATGTTTAGATATAAGTGAATTAAAATATCTTGAAGTTAAGTAAGGCAGAGATGGTCACTTCATTCTGGTCCAGGGAAATATACAAAAAGAGGACAGATTAATTCTAAATATATATGCACCGAACATAAATGGTCCCAAATTTATGAAACATACCTTGAATGTCATGAGCAATATGATATCCACTAAAACAATTTTATCTGGGGACTTTTATACCTCTCTGATAGAAATCTACATGTTTTCCAAAGAGAAACTAAACAACGATACAGGAGACTTAAATGTGATCCTAGAACTAATAGAATGAATAGGCATATACAGAACATACCTATCAAAGCCAAGAAATATACATTCTTCTCATTATCCCATGAATCAAACTCCAAGGTATGTAATAGCCTAGGATATAAATCAGACTTGAACAAAATTGAAAGAATTAAAATTATATCTTCTATCTTCTCAGATCATAGACAATTAAGGTGGAATTAAATTCTAACAAACGTTCCTCATAGTCACACAAGAAATGGAAATTACAAAACCTTATGATGAATAATAATTGGGTCAAGAGAGAGATAAAGGAGGAAATTCTCAAATTCCTCAAACATAAAAACAAAGAAGCTGCAAGTTTCCAAAATATTTGTGATACTGTAAAAGGAGTACTCATTTGTAAATTTCAACACAGTAGATGCTTGCAATTGAAAAACAGAAAGAGAGCATATCAAAAATCTAATGAATCATCATAAGAAACAGTAAAGAAAAAGTAATCTGATCCCAAACCTAGCAGAATGAAATAAATAACCAAAATTAAATCAGAAATAAGTAAAGTTGAAACAAACAATCATTCAAAAAGTAATGAGAAGTTATTCTTTAAATAGATGAACAAAATCAATAGTACTTTGGCCATATCAACTTGAAAAATTAAAGTGAAGTCTAATATTCTCACTAGAAAAAATAAAGGTAGAAATAACAACAAATATCACAGAATACAGAGATTGTCTCCAAATCCTACAAGAAATTCTGTGTCCAGAATTTGACAATTTAAAGGAATTAAACCAATAAGTAGAATCATAGCATCTCCCCTAGACTTAGCCAGGAAGAAATAGAGCTCTTGATATATTTCAGACCCATTTCAAGAACCGTGCTTGAAGAAGAAATGAAAAACCTTCCAGAAAACTAGCCAAGGACCATGTGTCTTCACACCAGAATTCTATCAAACCTTCAAATGCAGAATTTAACAACAAAACACCAAGATTGTGGGGCAACTTAACCCAAAACATCAACATTTTCTCTGAAGCAATGATCAGCCTGACACAAAAACAAGGGAAGGACCCAACTATAAAGGTGAATTACAAACCAATTTGATTAGTGCACATGGATTCAAAAATACTCAACAAAATCTTAGCCTATAGATTGAATCTATATATTAAATATTATACATCACAATTAAGTAGGATCCAAGCAAGAGATCTAAGCTGGTTTAAAATGCACAAATCCATAAATGTAATTACTCCCATTAATAGGAGGAAAACAAGACTTCATGTTCCTCTTAATAGATCTAGAAAAAGCATTTGATAACATTCTAAATCCTTTCCTAACAGGAACACTTTTGAATATAGGCAGCATGTTTCTTAAACTAATTGACATTTCTATGACAAACCCACAGATAACATCAGATTAAATAGAGTAAAACTAAAAGTTTTTCTCCTTATAACTGAAAACAAACAGAAAAATTCTTTGTTGTCATTACCATTCAATATAGAGCTGGAAGTTATAGCCAATACAATCAAGCAAGAGAAAGCAATAAAGGGCATCCAAATGGATGCAGTAGAGGTGAAATGATTGCTCTTTGCTGAAGATATGATCTTATTCTTAGAGAATCCCCAAAACTCAACCACAAGACTCCAGAAGTGATCAAAAGATACAGTTATGTCTCAGAATAGTAAATCAATGTATATTAATTAGTTGTCTTTACATATGCCACTAATAGCCAATATGAGAAAGTAATCAAGAACACAATTACTTTCACAATAAGTTCAAAGAAAATAAAATACCTAGGAACATTGAGGTGCTTCACCTCTTTTGTTAGCATATTCCTAGGTATTTTATTTTCTTTGAACCTACTTTGAACGACAAGAAAATAAATAGTAGATGATGTTAAAAAATGGAAGATAAGTCCATACTCATGGATAGGAAGAATAAAAATTATCAAAATGTGTGTACTTTCCATAGCAACCTATAGATTCAATGCTATCCCCATTAAAATACCAACATCATACTTTGAAGATTTGGAAAAAACAATTCTCCTTTTGTGTGGAACCAGAAAAATACCTGAGTAGCCAAGGCAATTCTTAGTAATAAAATAAAGCCCAGGACATCAGCCTACCTGACTGAGGGTTGCTACTAGGCCATAGTGATCCAAACAACACAATCTATTCAACATGTGAGCATATACTTGTCATGTTTTTCTGCCCATGAAAGAGAAATTTAGAGTATTGCATACTGATGCATTTTTGAAGTGGAGTTTTAAAGATATCTGTAAGTTCATGTTCATAGCCACATTATTCATCATATACAAAAGGGGAAAAAGGCAGGAACCTTAATAGGTACAAGGATAATATTATGTATTATATACATACAATATTACAAAAACTTCGTTGGCACTGTGCCTTTAAGGGCTAGGTGCTGGCCCCATATGCTGGAGGTGGTGGGTTGAAACCTAGCCCAGGACAAAAACTTCAAAAACACTGCAAAATAAAAAACAATTACTAAACCATAAAAAGGAAGATAAGAGTGACATTTCCTCAACACTGTGTTAAGTGCACTAGAAAATGTATTGTGTATTAATTTCACTAAGACATAATTTCTATGGTATGACATTTATTATATAAACTTTCATGACTGATTGTACTTGCCAAGGGTTGTGGAATAGAAAAATGGGGAATTATGTTTTGATAAGTGATAATTTTCATTTAGAATTACCATGAAGTTCTGAAAATTGTTGATAGTCATGATTTTATGACACTACATGTGTTTATTGCCACTATAAACTTAAATACATAACAGTGAGCATTACATATTTTAGTTTTTAAATGAAAAACAAATGTCTCTGAGAAAGGTTATCTATAACTTTTCTGATTTATGGATAACTGAATTTTCCTTTGTCATGTGTCTTTTTAATTTTTAAGACAGAGTCTAATTTGGTTGCCCTGGGTAGAATATCATGATATCATAGCTCAAGGCAATTCCAGTCTCATCTTGGATTTAAGCAATCCTGTTGCTTCAGCCTCCCAAGTAGATTCAAATACAGGCACCCACCACAATGCCTGGCTATTTTGAGGGATGGGATCCTGCTCTTTCCAGCGTGATCTCAAACTCTTCAGCTCAGTAGATCCTTCCACATTGGTCTCCTAGAGTTCTAGGATTATAGGCATGAACCACCACACTACAGCCTTCTTTCTTAACTTCACATGATGTAAGCAATAGTCCAATTATTCTATTAAAACTTAAAACATATTTTGTAACTTAATTGTGGATTGCACATCTTCCTGTTTCGTGACTACTCTGCTCCCACCTATTCAGGGCTGCTTTGCATAACCCAAGATCCATGAATTAATCCATGTTGTACATCTTTTTGAGGGGGAACACCAATAACCTTTGGCTCAGTCTTAATAATTGCTACTCTGTCTGAAATAAATTCCTTCTAAATCAAAGAGAGTTTCTCATTTTACTCCCTGTTTTAAAAGAATATATTGATGTATTGAAAAATGATAACTTTATGATAAAATGATCAAGAATATAATGAAAAAACATAGAGAACCATGAAATATTAATTGCTGATGCAAAAATCAATCTGAAGCCTGTGTAGCATGGATGTATAAAAATAAAGAGAATTGACTCTCCCATCCAAGTACTAACCAGGACCAACCCTGCTTAACTTCTGAGATTAGACATCATAATTTCAAAACCGGGAAGAAATAATTCCTCACTATGTATAGAACAAAACAAAATGCCATGTAGCCAAGTCAACACTTAGTAATAAAAACAAAGCTGGGGGCATCAGCCCACCACACATTAGGCAGTACTACAAAGCCTTAGTGATCAAAACAGCATGATATTGGCACAAAAATAGAGACATAGACATTTAGAACCAAATATACAACCTGAAGAGGAAACAAACAAATACCTAATCTTTGATAAACAAAGGAAAACTTGCGCTGGTGAAAAGAATCCCTATTCAATAAATGGTGCCTGGATAACCGAATATCCACATGTTCAGTTGACTGAAACTGGACTCTAATCTTTCTCCAGTCACAAAAATTGATTATAGATCGATAAGAGACCTTAATATAAGGCGTGAAACAATTAGAATCTTCAAAGAAAGTGTGGGGAAAACACTGAATGCTATTGGACTGGGGAAAGACTTTATGGCGATCTACAGAGAATTCAAATCAATGCACATGAAAAAGGCAAAAATTTCATATATCACTGCTCAAGAGAGATAACTAGAACTTTCTCTAAACAAGATGGGCAGATGGCTAACAAGCATATGAACACATGTATATCATCCCTAATTTTTGGAGACCTGCAAATAAAACTACCCTGAGATATCACTTAACCATAGTGAAAATGGCCCACATCACAAAATCTCAAAACTGTCGAGGCTGGTGTGGATGTGGAGAGAAGAGAACACTCTTACACTGGTGGTGGGGCTGTAAACTAATACAACCTTTATGGAAGATGGTATGAAGAACCCTCACAGAACTCAAGCTAGAGCTTCCTTTAATCCTGCAATCCTATTATTGGGCATCTCCCGGGAAGAAAAAAAAATCATTTTACCACAAGAACACTTGCACTAGACTGTATCACAGCTCAATTTACAATCTCCAAAATGTGGAAATGACTTAAATGCCCACCAACCCAGGAATGATGTAACAAGCTGTAGTATATGTACACCATAGAAAACTATTCCACCACTTAAAAAAGATTTAGACTTTAAACCATATGTACTAACCTAGGTGGATGTGAAACACATTATTCTAGGTAAAACCTCACCAGAATGGAGAAATAAAAATACTATGTACTCAATTCTGATGTGAGGACAATTAGGGTCACAGTATTTAGTGTGTGTGTGGGGATGGGGAGAGCTGACGAAGGGCAGGAGGGAAGAGGTGTGATCAAGGATGTGCAACACATTTTGGCAATGGGACACAAATGTAAGAGGGTCCTTAGGAAACAAAAGCTATCGATGCAAGTTTGTTTTTTGTATCCTCAATGAATCCCAAACAATAAATAAACAATAACAAAGAAAAGATTTGACTCTTGTTGGGTAAAATAAATTTAACTTTAAGACATGAAACAATAAAAATTCCACAAGAAAGCATGAGAAAATTATTTATACCATTTGGCTGAAAAATATTTTACGAATATATCATTGACAAATGCACCAACATCAAAAATAAATGAATGAGAAATGATAAACTAAAAATCTGCTGCATACATCTATGAAGATTTTTAGTTTATCATTGAACACAAATGTCTTAACACTTGGATTAAGTAAATGAGGGAAAATCTATGTTAATTAGTAGGATATAAGCACTAAAATTTGTACAAATAGTCAACACACTGAATCCACAAGACATAAAGTTATTCATGATGTATGTATATATGACTTAATAGCCAACTCTGTTGCATAAGTTAGGGAACAATAATTGAAGCAAAAAGTTCCTTCAGCATAAGAGAAGATATTTACATACCATGAATCTCAAAAAGCACTGGTAACTAGAATTTACAGAGAGTTTAAACTAATCAATAAGAAAAGAACAAACAATTATTTGTGAAAAAATGTTTAGTAGATATGAGCAGAAACTTCTATGAATTATGGCAGACAACAAATGACAACAAACACAATTAAACATGCTCTTTATCCCTAATCATTAGAGAAAGGCAAGTTCATGACTACTCTGATATTTCATCAAACCCTTTTGGAGTAACAAATCACAAAAACCTGAATCTGAATTTGCAGATGCTGGCCCTCATGGGGAGAGAAGGAAAACTTTCACACTGGTGGTGAAATTATAAACTAATATGGCCTCTATGAAAAAAAATGTATGGAGAATCTTCAAAGAACTAAAAGTAGACTTTCTAGTTCTACAGTGGTGTCCTTAAAAGTGACCTTTCTGCAAAGGAGAGTCAAAGACAGGAATGAGAGGAGTCATTCCAATCAAATTAAGGAAGTCTAGAGTGGTAGTTCTTTTTGAATTATTTAAAAAATCTTTCCAGGGGGAATTCTAGGAAGATGGCTGACTAATAACATGTCTTGGTTGGAGGCATCAGGAGAAAAAGTGAAAAGCTTCATGTACCATCAAGATGGGAGGAGAAGGAGAAGGATGCGTGGAAGGATGATAATCGGTGGAACCACATGTACCTTGAATCTTAGAAGAGTACATGTGAAATGTAGTAAGTGTATAAATGTGTGAAGGCAATATCTAAGAAAATGTGGTGAAAGCTATGTTGACAAGTTTGTTGTTTGTATTTCAAATCGTGTAGAAAACAAGCACATTGTACCAGATCTTTGATTGTACACAGCTATGATTAAATAAAAAAAAAAAAAAAGAAGGAATAACAAGCTAACCCACACAGAAAGCACATCTGGTAGAACAGCAGGAGCTGTAGTGGCCAGATTAAGGTCACGAAATATAGCTAAAATAACTGGTAAACACCAGGGAAATGTGGAGATGGAGGCCAATGCTGACATATACTTCCCATGGATATCATCACTTCCTGTCTATTATTATCAGTATCACTAACATCCAAGTGTCAGAAGGAGGACTCCAGACCCTTAGTATTCAAGCTTAGCTAGCTCTGGTGTTAAAATTGTGGCTGAGTTGAAAGACGGAAGAAAAGACAGAAGAGGAGAAAAATAAAAAGAGAGATAAAGAGAGAGAAAGAGAGAAAGTTGAAGAAAGGAAAAAAATAAAGAAAATATGTTCATCCCAGATCCTTTAGAGGTTTATTAAGAGTCTGCTATGACTCTTAATAGAGTCTATGGTTGTCTGTTCACCTGAATGTGTGCTATCTGTGGAGAAAGAAACAGAGTCTACGGTTGTCTGTTCACCTGAATGTGTGCTAACTGTGGAGAAAGAAACAGAGTATATGGTTGTCTATTCACCTGAATTTGTGCTATCTGTGGAGAAAGAAAAACTAACTGACATACAAAGATAAAACTGAAGAATAACTTATTAAGAAAACAGAAACATAAACAAAAACATTTCCGTGTAGTAGCAATAAAGAAGGAAGGTTACAAGAAAGGTATGTAGAACAACACTAGTGGAAGAATATGACAGTGGTACTTTGTGTCTACTTGGAGAGGAAGGATACTGGCCTGTTAGGGAACCCTAGCAAAGAGGCAGTCTTCAAACAAAAGATTGTCTCAGAAACACTGGGGCTTCCCTTTATATTCTTCCAGGGTCTAGAGTGGTCCCTCTAGGCCCCTAAATGACACTGAAGGCATAAAGCATAGTCTTAATGTCTGTATCTTGACTATGTCCGGGTTTCTGCAGAGGCAGGGTACACCACAGAAATAGTGTAGTCCACCCAACCTGCCTCTGCAGAAACCCTGACATAGTCAAGATAAAGATAAACATAAGGGAGAGTTAAAGCTTTCCTAGATTTGAATCCCAGAATCCATGGGAGGAGATGCCAAACACTTCAACTTTTTAAAAATATGCTGAACAACCCCATCTCCACAACAACAAAAAACAAAAATGGTTAAATCTAGCCAGGCATGATGGTAAATGCCTATAGTCACAACTACACAGGAAGCTGAGGCATGACATTGTATTCACCCTAAGTAGAATTGGTGTAGGGGACCTTACAGTGAGTTAGGATGACACCAAAACACACTAGAGACAAAAGGGGGCTTGTATTATAAAAAACAAATAAAAAGAAAGAAAGAAAGCAAAAGTGGATTGACCTTGGTTTAACATAGTCAATTAGAGGCCATCAGTTTGTATGGCACTCTTTCCCCAGCCTCACCATCTTCATTAAGGAGCTAAACTTGCTTTTACTATCACCTTTCTTTAAGAAGAAAAACATTTGTTTTGAAACCAACCATCATTTAAATGCAATCCGTACATTCAAAGTACTTCAAGGGACAAGACAAAGCAATAGATGTCACATGAAAGCCAGACATTTCTCAATCTTCACCTTTATTTAACTGAGGCTCAACACAAACAGGTCCTTTCAGGCAGAGCTGAAAGGACCACACTTTTTCTTCCATCAGAATTTCATGTTTGTTCACCTTGAGGGAATTAGACTGCATCTTAAGTTTTCCATCCACTTTGAAATGGCTGCTTTAATGATATAGAGTACTATTAAAATTTGTCCCCAAGGGCAGAGGCCACTGCGAGGGCTCCTCTATGATTCATAACCCCTCCTTCTACAAAACATATGGCTCCCTGGTGTTTTTTTTTTTCCTTCTCTTTCTTTCCTTCCTTCCTTTAGTTCTTCATTCCTTCCTTCCATCCTTTCTTCTTTCCTTTTTCCCTTCCTTCTCCTTCTTCCCTTTCTTTCTTTCTTCTTCTATTTTAGAAACACAAACTGGAGGTACACCTTAGAAATGCAGATCCCACTACCTACACCAAAGGTTTGAAAGACACATAAATTTCCTTCTACAGAATAGGTGAACTTTAGATCACAGTAGCAGCTATATGACTGGGTTTTCCAAAACAGTAGGATTAAAATGAAGAATCATTTCACTTGTTCTTTTAACTTCTTATTTTATATAGCTGTTGCACAGAGGGAAAATCCATCCATAGATATTGTAAGTCTGCATAAAACTCAAATCTCAGGGGTGGGGGGAGAAAATAGGACAAGAGACAGATCCCAGATATTTACTCATTCAAATTCAGGAGAGATCAGCAACCAGGCATTTTCATAACTGATTCTCCTATAAATGGAAAAATGTAACAACTAAAGCTCAAACAATAACATGTGGATTGACATAATTTCTGGAATTAATATGGAAGGGAGAGAGGTAATAAGAGATTTTTGTCCAGATAATGATATACATTACTTTAGAAATTCTTCTTTCATCATCTTAGTGCACATTATTTTCATGTAAACTCACATGAATCTATGTAGGTCTGCCATTAAAACAGAACTCAATATTTGTAAATAAACATTGGTTTTTCTTGCATGTAGCCTTAGCCCTGATAATGAGTTACAAAAGAGGATATTTGTGGAAGTGTTGGGGGTTGCACACCACCTCCCACCCTATCTCTTCCTAGACACCCTAATGGCAATGCAGAAAGATCTTCTCCCTTTAGAGCTTATGGCACATTTAGTAGTCTTCAGGGTGTCAGTTTCCTCTCCTATTTAAACATTTCCATCTAGACCTCACCCAGCTGCTGCTGGCAGTTCCCTCTGGACTGCAGGGTGATCTGTAAGGATCTGCATGTGAGTGTGAGGGAAATAAGCCCTTGCTCTAGGGAAGAGGTCACAAATCTCAGTCCTATACCTTTTCTAACTTGAATCAGGTCACTTTGAAATGCTTTGAGACATAACTAGAGCTGCTCTCAGGATGATATGCATCTTTTCCCCTCCACACAAAGGAGTAGATATACTTAACAGACAGGGATACACTTTTATGGAGGGCCCCTATGGATGGGGCGTCAGGGGTGGGAAGTACATGGCATTTGATAAATTGTGACACTGAGTAGACATGGCTTATCTTAGTAAAAAGGCTGTGAGCCTGAGAGTGCCAATAAGGTTGATGGTTGTGATGACTTCTGTGAGAATGTATCTGTGACCACAATAAAACACCAAAATCCAGGCTGTTTTACTCAGACAGAGTCATAAGCCAAGTTCAAAGGCCATTGTAATAGTAGTTGGAATACTCATGTTTCTCAAGAAATAAAAATTTGGAAAGAACTCAAAGTTATTTTTTAATGATATAGGCACTGGCACTCTAAATCCTGTTTTATTTCTTCATTCCGCATTCATTGAAGTCATCTCGTGGGATGCTCCTTCGCAGTGGCCACCCCTTCAACTCTTTAGCTCACCTCTGGAAACCAAGATGTGTTCTAGTCAGTCATCTTAACTGCACTGGGGGAGCAGGAAGTGTGGATGTTGAGGGTAAGAAAGAAGAAATGGGGTGAATGCGCAGACCCAGGTATCCAGATTGCTGGCCATATTGGGTACACCATGGGTTTTTCCAAAATGGAGATATCTCTCTTTCTCTCTCTGTCACTCTAATTCTCTCTCTCTATCTCTATCTCTACCTCTCTCTTTCCAAGTGGTAGTTTGGGGGAAACAAGGATAGATTAAAATGAGGGGACATGGGCAACAGGTAAAGGTAGAATTTACCTTATTGTGTGGTCTTCTATTGTTAAGAAGAGCTTTCCCAAATATCTCAAGATAGAGTGAAAGGAGGTGCTGGAGAGTGATCTTCAATTAAATTGCACTTAATCATGTGAAGTGACATTGGCCAATAATATCAGACCTCTCAGAGGCAGGATGTATTACTTGAGGTGAGGAGTTCCAGACCAGACTGAGTTATAATAAGACTTCATCTCTACTAAAAATG
>CAUYON010154814.1:0-24929 GCA_963573935.1 Arctocebus calabarensis
AACATGCCACTAATCAACATAGCTTTCACCTCTTTTACCCAATTACAGTGTCAATACATTTGTGTTCTACACTTGACAGAGCCAACTTGAACTTGCAATGTAGAACATATTGCAAGAAAATATCTTTTTATTTCACGGGGCTCGTTTGGAGTCTTGTGCTGGTTGCTGCTGTTTTACTTTGTAACACTGACAGATCAGAAAGGCCCTCTGTGGGCGGGTTTCCAAGACTTTTCGTAGGAAACATGTGTGAGTCCTCTGAGGGCCTCCAGGAAGGCATGGTTTGTTGGTGTGGGACACTGGCCTTTAGTTCCTGGATTTCCACCTCCCCACTCAGCTACTGTACACTTCTGGGTTTCCCTCCCTCGTACCTCCTGCTGGGTGGTATTCAAAAGGAACAGCTTACTCTCCAGACACTGAGACTTACTACAAAGGTATAGTAATTGATACGGGGTGATAAGACAGAGGCATGGACGAATAACCTGATTGAACAGAGAGTCCAGAATATATGACAGAAGTGGCATTGCGGCTCGGCGCCCGTGGCACAGTGGTTACAGCGCCAGCCACATGCACCGAAGGTGGCAGGTTGGAACCCGGCTCCGGGCCAGCTAAACAGCAATGACAACTGCAATAAAAAATAGCCCGCATTGTTGCAGGCGCCTGTCGTCCCAGCTACTTGGAAGGCTGAGTCAAGAGAATCACTAAAGCCTAAGAGTTTGAGGTTGCTGTGAGCTGTGATGCCAGGGGACTCTACGAAGGGCGACATAGTGAGACTCGGTCTCAAAAAAAAAAAAAAAAAGTGGCCTTGCACTGTGGGGAAAGGATGACATTTTCAGTTATAAGTTTAAGAACAATTGCTTGTTGATTTGGGAAAAAATGAAATTGGTTTCTGTCCTTTATATGTTTGGAATTAACACATAAAGTTTACTGAGCAAGTTCAAGACTCCATCTCTACAAAAAATAGAAAAATTTCCTGGGCATGGTGGCATGTACCTATAATCCCAGCTCCTCAGGAGCCTCTCCTGAGCCTAGAAGCTTGAGGTTGCTGTGAGCTATGATGCCACTGCACTCTAGCTTGGGCAACAAAGTCAAACTCTGTCTCAAAAAAAAATACTCTTCAGGTTAGTAAATGATTAAAAACTTTGAAAATGTTTAGTCCTAGTGTTAGAAAAGCTCATATTCTCTTGGCTATTTTTGAGAACTTTTGTCAAGTTGAAGATGTGCCTACACTAAGATCTTATACATGTCACTAGAGAAACTCTTGCATGCACTAGGAGAGGATTTTATAAAAATGTTTATAGTCACAATGTTAAAAAATCAAACAAACAGTAAATGGCCTCTTTGCCTTTTCTTGCTAGACCAAGGGGGCCCTTTCACTGTCTAAGGAGAACGTATCTTGCTCTGTAAGCCTGTATCCTGCTCTTACTCTGTAAATCTATCTTTTCCTTTCTCAACAAATTTTATTTCTTGCTTGACTTAAAAACAACAAAACAGCATACAAAACAAAGCAAAGCAAAATACCTGGAAATTCAGTAGATATCAATCATTAGGAGATTAGATGAATGTTAAAACATTCACACAGTGAAGTATCATAGAGCAATTAAAGTGAATTAGTTCTGGCCAGGCACAGAGGCACTTTCGGAGGCTAAGGCAGAAGGTTTGCTTATGTCCAAGAGTTCAAGACCAGCCTGGGCAACAGAGCAACACCCTATCCCTTAAAAAAAGAAAATTAGATGAAACTATCCTACTTATCAACAGGATAAATCTCAAAAGCACAGTATTGAGCAAAAAACCCAAAACAAAACAGAACAAAAAAACCCCCAAACCTAGCAAGTTGTAGAAAGATATATATAATACAATAGTGTTTATATAAAATTTAAAATATGGGCTCGGCGCCTGTGGCTCAATGCGCTAAGGTGCTAGCCACATACACCTGAGCTGGCAGGTTCGAAATTCAGCCTGGCCCGCCAAACAATGACAGCTGCAACCAAAAAAAATGGCCGGGCGTTGTGGCGGGCGCCTGTAGTCCCAGCTACACGGGAGGCCAAGGCAAGAGACTCGCTTGAGCCCAGGAATTGGAGGTTGCTGTGAGCTGTAATGTCACAATACTCTATCCAGGGTGACAGCTTGAGGCTCTGTCTCAAAAAAAA
Organism: Arctocebus calabarensis; assembly: GCA_963573935.1. Classification (NCBI taxonomy): domain Eukaryota; kingdom Metazoa; phylum Chordata; class Mammalia; order Primates; family Lorisidae; genus Arctocebus; species Arctocebus calabarensis. Next base: position 2,148 of record CAUYON010154814.1, read on the forward strand.
TAAAATAATAAAATAAAGTTTAAAATATGAAAATAATACTAAACATCACTTAGAGATATATTTGTATAGAACAGATAAAACACAAGAACAGGTATGGAAATATAAGCACCAGTTCCAAGGGTGAGGAAAGAAAATGGGGTAGGGTGCGGCTACACAAGGGGTTCATCATGGTCTCTATTCTCTTTTATATGCCTGAAATACTTATTTATTTATTTATTTATTGAGACAGAGCCTCAAGCTGTCACCCTGGATAGAGTGCTGTGCCATCACAGCTCACAGCAACCTCCAATTCCTGGGCTCAAGCGAGTCTCCTGCCTCTGCCTCCCAAGTAGCTGGGACTACAGGCGCTGAAATGCTTCTTAAAGGCAAGCAAAAACAGAATAACTCTCAGCATTGGGAGATAGCTCCAAGGCCAATCTTCTATAAACTCTTTTATTCAATTCTAATTTCAGCCTACTGCTTCCAAAAAGGATTGTCTGCTCTCAGCCTGGTGACACAATCAGTTGTTATCTTTAGCCGCCTGACTAAGACTCTTCTTTGTTTTAGGGAAGCCAAATACTTTCAGTCAGCAAATCTGTACAGGTATTTCGTCTGGCTTTGCAGTTAATGTTTTCCATTCAAAATATTCTCATCTGTTTGCCTAATGTTCTGAGATAGGGATATTCACGAGCTGATTATAAGTTACTTTTTTGAAAAATGGGTTCAAAATATGGGTTGTCAAATTTGCTTGTCAGCCAGCTCTAAGGTTACCGAAACGGAGTCGGGATAATGTAGTTCTTCTAGTTTTGAATCTGTCACTGCCTAGGAATGTGAAACCTTAGGTGAATCCCTTAGTGTTTTGGCCTTCAGTTTTCTCACAGGAAAGTAAGGATGGTAGATTAAGTGATCTCATAGTTACCTTCTAGCTATAACTTTCCATGACTAGTGCAGAATTTGAGGCTCTGTCAAAAAAAAACTTCCTTGGCTCTGAAGTTTCTCTGTCCTGTCATTTCCTTGGATAACTTTCAGGGATGCTGTATTTCCCATATGCCTAAGCTGAAAGTGTAGAGAGTCCAATTTACCCCACCTGCCATTAGTTAGATGTCCTAGCTACTCTTGTAGGCATAGGCTAGCACTGTCTTTGTGACTTATACAGGTAGTTGTCTAGTAAATCCCTTCAAATGTCTGGTAGTCTCTTTGCGGTAAAATAGTTCTACTTTTACTCTGCCTGGCACTAATAGGAATCTAATTTGTTTTCTGAGGTATGGTATAAACAGTTTTTGTTTAGATTGCACTACCAATGAACAAGGAGGGCCTATTGAAAGAATGATCTTGATGTTTGAATGTTATGGCAATGTGTCTATGGCCATACCACCCTGAATGTGCCCAATCCCATCTGAATTTATGGAAATGTAAAATATTAATTTTAGTAGGAGTAAGAAGTGTCACCTTCTTGTCAACACTGTTAGTTTCAAGAGGTGCAGCTAACTACCTGTTTCAGTCATTAAGTCCCAGTTGAAACCAATCAAGGTCAGTTTAATAGATGTGGTGTTTGAATTAAAAAGAAAGAAGACGGGCAAGTGGCGAAGTTTAAATATTACAGAGCTAAGAGTAGGAAGGATGCCTAATCCCAGATGACTCTGCATGTCAATGCAGTGTGGCCAAGTTTGTGAGTGGAAACAGAGCTCAGAAAGTTATCCAGGTAAATTTTTCACGAGCAAAGGCAAATTTTGAGAAAGGATGGAATTGAAATACATTTGAGGACTGGTTTAATGACTGTGAGCAGAGTAATGAGAGATCATGCTCAATATCATATATCTATAATATATTTAAAAATTATAAGAAACATGCTCCACGCCTGTAGCTCAGCAACTAGGGCACCAGCCATGTACACTGGAGCTGATGGGTTCGAATCCAGCCCCGACCTGCCAAACAACAAGGACAACTACAACCCAAAAATAGCTGGGCTATTGTGGTGGGCGCCTGTAGTCCCAGTTACTTGGGAGGCTGAGGCAAGAGAATTGCTTAAAACCAAAAGTTGGAGGTTGCTGTGAGCTGTGACACCACAGCACTCTACCCAGGGTAACAACTTGAGACTCTGTCTCAAAAAAAAAAAAATTATAAGAAACAATAAGGAAAACTAGAAAACCTGGCATAAATATAAGTAGATTACCTAAAAAGAGGAAAAAGGACTTGAGTTATTGCAAACTGCAGAAGATAAGTCCTAGTCATTCAGGTCTAGGAAATTAACTAAATAATACTAGCCAGGAAATATAGTAAATACAAATCTTAGAAATAATTTTAAAATTCATTTAGATTTCTTTTTTTTTTTCATTTAGATTTTTTTTTTAATAATTTTATTGAATCATAATTACGTACATTGGTGCAATCACAGGGCACAATTCATATACATTCAGAAATATTTTGATCATACTGTTACAGATATCCTTCATGGCATTTCCTTGATCACTATATATAGTGATCATTCTCCATAAGCTTTATGGAAAAGATGAATTGGAAATTTTACACTACTGCCTCCAGAATTGAACACATAATATTCTGCCTTCAAACACCATAGCCAGTTTGATAGGTTGTTCTGAGTGTTGCCCTGACGAAGTCCAAACATTCGAGGTTATTAAAGGACAGTTATTTTAAGGGGCTTGTTAGTGAGCCATGTGAAATGACAGAGCTATAAAATCTACCATAAATGTCACTTATCGTTAAAGTGCGTATATTGCGTATATGGTGGTTGATTTAAGAAAACATAGGACTGTATTTAAGGGAGAACAGCAGCTTAGCTACTGTTTTATTCATAGGTTATTAGTAACAAAAACAATTAGAGTATTTTGTGGAAAAAGGAAGTCATTTGCATTGACTGTATTGTAGAAGAAAATGCTGAAAATGTGGCAGCTGGTTGCTTAACAGTTTTAAGCAACCAAAAGAGATCAGATGATTCTGCCCTGGCTTTGCTGCACCTACCTTGACTCCACAGCTATTGCTGACACAGGAGAAAAATCTACGTCTTTAGAATCAATGACTTATTCTCAGCGGCCCAACTGGCAGAAAATAATAATAAACAAACAAAAACTTCTTATTTTGCAATATTAGCAAAGAAAACAGTGACCTTCCACCTCCTACCTAATCTACCCCCAATTGCTTCTTTGACACTATGCCTAGTAAAATGAAAAGGGGTTTTCAAAAGCAGGGAAGAAACATCTGCTTGGACTTCACATTCCCCTCCAAAGCAGAAACCAAGCCTATAAAGGTTACATGTTTCAACGAGCCATGCAAGACGAAGGAGAAAGTTCAACTGCTTATCCCATTTGACCTTGGCTTTAACACAGGATCACGTTGATCCTGATGGAGAGATTAAAACGTCAAGTCCAGAACCGCTCACAAAGCAAATTCACAAGGGGAGTTCTAAGAGTTCTTTGGCACTCTTACTTCATATGGAATTAGCAGGGACGATCCCAGGCCACAAATGTAGCAATATTTTAACTCAGTGTGCAAAATTTCAAAGATAAAGCCTGAGATTGGAGGCAGTATTGAACTTTTCAAACGCTGCTTTCCTGGTAGTCTTTGTCAAGAAAATACGGGCATGTATGAGAGCCATAGGAAAGAGTTCTTTTTGGAGGGAAATTAGGATTATAAAAGGTCAAGGACAGAGGAGGAGGTAGACAAAACCAAAACCGTCTTTCTTGTATATATCCCTTCTCTGAACTATGAATTCATGCTACCTTCAGCAAAAATCACTTTCATAGAATGGCATATACATGGTCACTTCTTTTCTCAGTTAACAATAAAGCAGTTTTGAACAATAAATCAGAAATATAAACTTCAAATCTAAAATTTTGGAAATATTAGCAAGAAAAGAGAGATTAGCAACAAAGATCTGTCCTGGTACGTGAGTTCATCTCTTAAATTGCTCTAATGGAAAGCACCTTCATGAAGGTCTGGGACACTGAGGTTGGGCTCCACCTCACTCACTACCTAACTGCAGCTTCAGCCAAGACTCTTATGTTCTTTAGTCCTCAGTTTTTTCATCAGTAAAGTTAAAGAGTGGGAGTTGGGGAAGATTAGAACCAATGCATTCAGAGATTTTATATGGAACTTGGCCAAAACAGTTCATGGATTCCACAGCTCCATTCTCAACTGATGTTTTCCTGAAAGGCCCAAGTCGTGGAGATTCCTTGCTCTTTTCCATTCAGGATGCTCATTAGCTCTCTTGTTGATCTAACCCTAAATTTAATCTAATACTCTCTAACTGATCTAATGCCTTCTTTCTTGGTGAGATTGTAAATTCTCCTAAGATACAAAATAATTTCTTTTTTTTTTTTTTCTTTTGAGACAGAGTCTTAAGCTGTCACCCTGGCATCTCACCTCACAGCAACCTCAAATTCTTGGGCTTAAGCGATTCTCTTGCCTCAATCTCCTAAGTAGCTGGGATTACAGGTGCCCGCCACAAGGGCCAGCTATTTTTCTTGTTGTTGTTGCAGATGTCATTGTTTTAGCAGGTCCGGGCAGGGTTCAAATCTGCCAGCCATGGTGTATGTGGTCAGCACCCTACCTGTTGGGTTATGGGTGCCACCAATAATCTATTTCTAATTATAGCTCTTACTGAAATTAAAAGAGTGTTATGTACATAGGAGATATTTGGCATGTGATTTTTCAATAAATCTATAAATGAATAAATGTTTTTGGCACTTAATCAGTATTAGTTTAATTGACTGGTCACAATTTTGGGAGATGAATCAGAAAAATAAATTGAGAAACACTGACTTCTAGAAAGAAGGATTCTCGTTAGAAGACCAAAATTTTGCCTCACATGCATTTATTAGACTGTAAGAAAAAAATATTCTTATCACCACTTTAAAATTTCTATGCCATACTTGCTTTGACAGAATCACTGACGGTATATATTCATATATATACCTCATGTGAAAATCTTAAAGATAGATAATAAAATAAATTGACAATGAAAGTTTTGTTGCTAGAATATCTTTTTTCATAAAAACAGTAAGAGATTCTACATCTTCCTAGTCCCTATTTATGTAGTTAATTTCTTTTTTTTTATTTCAGACTAATATGAAATTTAAAATCAGACAACTGATTAGATTACATTGCTTGCATTTGTCAGGCAAAGCCCAGGTTGTAGTTGAGCTCTTCACCCAGCTGTGCTGTGTGCCCTTTCACTTGCCACACTAGGTGAGAGTCTACCAATCTCCCTCCCGCCTATCCTCTACCCCACCTCTGTTCCCCTCCTTCCTCCTCCCCTCCCCACATGAATTTAATCATGTTTTTCTTTCATATAGGCACATAATTGTTTTTCTATTGGTTTCATATTGGTATTGAGCACAATGGATACTTGCTTTTCCATTCTGGTGTTACTTTACTAAGGAGAATGTTCTTCACCTCCATCCAGGTAAATACAAAAGATGTGATATAATCTCCATCTTTTGATGGCTGAATAGGATTCCATAGCACACATATACCATACCACAGTCCATTAATCCATTCATGTGTTGATGGGTACTTGGGTGGATTCCACATCTTGGCCATTGTGAACTACAATTGAACTACAAGAAACATTCTAGTGCAAATGTCCTCATCGTAAAATAATTTTTTTTTTCTTCTGAATAGATACCTAGTAATGGGATTCCAGAATTAAATAAAAGGTCTACTTTTAGCTCTTTGAGAATTCCCTATACTTCTTTCCAAAGAGGCTATATTAGTTTGCAATCTCATCAACAATGTAAAAGTGTTCCTTTCTCTCTATATACAGGCCAGCATCTTCAGCTTTGGAATTTTTTTTTTATTATTAAATCATAGCTGTGTACATTAGTGCAATCATAGGTTACAATGTGCTGGCTTCGTATACAATCTGATATATTTTCAACCAACTGTTCAACATAACCTTCATGGGATTTTCTTGGTTATTGTATAAAAACATATGTATTCTGCATTTAGTAAGTTCACCTGTACCCTTTTAAGATGGACCATAAGTGTGATCCCACCACTAACCTGTCTCCACCCATCTTCCCCCCTTGCCCCTTTCCCCATATTGTTGTGCTATAATTGGGTTATAGCCTTCATATGAAAGCTATAAATTAGCTTCATAGTAGAGCTGAGTACAGTGGATACATTTTCTTCCATTCTTGAGATACTTTGCTAAGAAGAATCTGTTCCAGCTCCATCCATGTAAACATGAAAGAGGTAAAATCTCCATCTTTCTTTAAGGCTATGTAATATTCCATGGTATACATGTACCACAATTTATTAATCCATTTGTGGGTCGATGGGCACTTGAACTTCTTCCATGACTTAGCAATTATGAATTGAGCTGCAATAAACATTCTGGTACAGATATCTTTGTTATAATGTGATTTTTGGTCTTCTGGGTATATACCAAGTAAAGGAATTATAGGATTAAATGGCAGGTCTATTTTTAGATCTCTAAGTATTCTCCAAACGTCTTTCCAAAAGGAACGCATTAGTTTGCATTCCCACCAACAATGTAGAAGTGTTCCCTTTTCTCCATATCCACACCAACATCTCTGGATTTTGTTACTTGGGCTAATCTCACTGGAGTTAGGTGATATCTCAAGGTAGTTTTGATTTGCATTTCTCTGATGATTAAGGATGGTGAGTATTTCTTCATGTGTTTGTAGGCCGTGCACCTAGCTTCTTTAGAGAAGTTTCTCTTCAAGTCCTTTGCCCACCCTGAGATGGGATCACTTGTTCTTTTCTTGCTAATACGTTTGAGTTCTCTGTGGATTCTGGTTATTAAACCTTTGTCAGAGGCACAACCTGCAAATATTTTCTCCCATTCTGAGGACTGTCTGCTTGCTATACTTACTGTGTTCTTGGCCGTGCAGAAGCTTTTTAGTTTCATCACGTCCCAGTAGTGTATTTTTGATACTGCTTCAATTGCCTGGGGTGGGGGGGTCCTCCTCATAAAATATTCAGCCAGGCTAATTCTGTCAAGAGTGTTCCCTGCACTTTCTTCTAGTATTTTTATAGTTTCATGTCTTAAGTTTAAATCTTTAATCTGGTGTGAGTCTATCTTCATTAGTGGTGAAAAGTGTGGGTTCAATTTCAGTTTTCTATAGGTCCCCAGCCAGTTCTCCCAGCACCATTTGTTAAATAGGGAGTCTTTTCCCCACTGAATGTTTTTAATTGGCTTGCCAAAGATCAAATAGCAGTAAGTAGCTGGGTTCATCTCTTGGTTCCCTTTTCTGTTCCAAACATCTACCTCTCGGTTTTTGTTCTGGTACCATGATGTTTTGATCACTATCGATTTATAGTACAGTCTCAGGTCTGGTAACGTGATTCCTCCTGCTTTGTTTTTATTTCTAAGTAATGTCTTGGCTATTCAAGGTTTTTTCTGTTTCCATATAAAATTAAGTATTATTTTTTCAAGATCTTTAAAATATGACAATGAAGCTTTAATAGGAATTGCATTAAAATTGTACATTGCTTTGGGCAGTATGGACATTTTAACAATGTTGATTCTTTCCACCCATAAGCATGGTATGTTTTTCCATTTGTTTACATGTTCAGTGATTTCTTTTCTTAGAGTTTCATAGTTCTCTTTATAGAGCTCTTTCACGTCCTTTGTTAGGTACATTCCCAACTATTTCATCTTCTTTGGCACTACTGTGAAAGGAATAGAGTCGTTGACTGTTTTTTGGCCTGGGTATTGTTGGTGTATATAAAGGCTACAGATTTATGAGTGTTGATTCTGTAGCCTGAGATATTGCTGTATTCCTTGATCACTTTTAAAAGTTTTTTAGTAGAATCCCTGGTGTTTTCCAGATATACCATCATATCATCTGCAAAAGGGTTTTGTGATGTAAGCTATTTTCACTGGGGTTAGGTAATATCTCAAGGTGGTTTTGATTTGCATTTCTCTGATGATTAGGGATGATGAGCATTTTTTCACGTGTTTATCAGCCATTTGTCTGTCTTCTACAGGGAGCTTCTGCTCATGTCTCTTGACAATGTAAAAATGGAATTGTTTGCTCTTTTCTTGATGAGTTCTCTATAGATTCCAGTTATCAGCCCTTTGTTAAATTCATAGCATGCAAACATCTTTTCCCATTCTGAAGGTTGCCTGTTTGCTTTAGTTGTTGTGCCACTAGCTGTGTGGAAGCTTTTTAACTTCATCATGTCCCATTTATTTATTTATTTTATTTTATTTTATTTTCAGTGTTGCTGTGATTGCCTATGTACTTAATTTCTAATATTTCTTGAGTCTTTGCTCTATTTTATTAATTAATATAGACTACTTAACTATTAAATGTAGTACCATTTTAAATGACTTAAACTGTCATACTTTTTTCTTTTCCTATTAAAACTTAATTCATCATGACTAATATAATGTTTAACCATCTTTGTTAAATTTTTTCCTGTCTTCATTCAATTCCTACAAACTATATAATAAAGAAAAACCTTTAATGTCACTGTATGTAAGAATTGATGCACTTAGGTCAGACACAGGGACTCATGCCTGTAATCCTAGTACTCTGGGAAGCCACCACAGGTGGATCACCTGAGCTCATGAGTTCGAGACCAGCCTGAGCAAGAGCAAGAGCCCGTCTCTAAAAATAGCCAGGTTTTGTGGCAGGTGCCTGTTGTCCCAACTACTCAGGAGCTGAGGCAAGAGGAGCGCTTGAGACCAAGAGTTTGAAGTTCTGTGAGCTAGATGCCAGGGCACTCTATTGAGGGTGACAAAGTAAAACTTTGTCTCAAAAAAAAAAAAATTTGATGCACTTACAGATTTTAGCAATGTTACCGTTCCTGTAACTAGATACTTTTGGTGTTTATCATGCCACACAAAAGTGCTTATGTCATAAAATAGGATTGGAGAAATAATTAATTACTATTGACAAAAGGAGAAAAATATGATACGCTGACATCTTAAGAATCTTGCAACATCAATAGTAACAAGAGTATACCAGCATATGGAAAATTTTCTTACTTGCTAATTAGATTTTTCCATCCCTATGCTTTTTACTACATAAACACTAATTTTATCCTATGCACAACTTCAATTAGTTTTTCCTATGGCAATAGCTAAGGAAACATAGCATGCATTTTTCTTTCCTGAATTTGGTTTACAAGTTTATATTGACAGGGAAGTAGATAGGGAGAAATTGTAGCTACATGATTAGAACTAATCCTGTAAGAAAGATGTCACAAGACAATGAAGACCCATAAATTAGGTAAGCAACGAATTCGACAACCTTGCTTTATGTATTATATATTCAGCCGGTGGCTGAGATTTGAAGAAATAAGGATTTCCTTCATGTGTGATTTTCAGTTTCCTGTTATGGTTTACTATTGCAAACTTTGATTGTGGCAGAAACATATTTATTATACATTATTTGTTCATCTTATCTAGCCACAACAAAATCATTGAGTCTCCAAACAGCTGAATTTATTATAAGTTTGTTAAAATCACACATACACACACACACAAAAAAAGTACACACATGTAACCATAGTATTTTTTCTAAATTCCTCTTGTCACTAGACCTTTGTTTTGGAAAGATTTTCCCTCTTTCCACGTTCCTACCTTAAAAGGACAATTTCAATTCCAAGTGCCCCAGATAAATAGGAACACTGATAAAGGCAGTTAAACATAAATCAAAGCCAGCAAGGATAACACACAGCATACACTTGCCCTCCAGGTCCTTTAATAATGAAGCCTGGATCACACCCAGCATGTGCTGTATGCCAGCTGAGGCTTACAATGCTTAGGTTATAAGCCTGAACTCCGGACAAACCGATAAAGAGAAGTGGCCAGGAGAGCCAAAGCATACCTGTAATGTATCTTCTGGCCTTGACTACGAGAAATGTCTACCAGAGTAACTCAGAGTCAACTCAGAGTCACTGAAACAGCAGAGCTGTTAGGCATGTTTATCAGATTGGCCCAAGTTTGAGATGACAGAAACAGCATGTTCTGCTGTTCAATGAACTCGTTGGTGTAAATACTACTCAAACAGCCCATGAACTTCAGTGAAGATCTGTTTACTTTGCACGTAACAGAAGTAGGAGACGTTTTCTGAACATTTTTTGCTTGGAAATATGGAGAAAAAACTTAACTGCTGAATGGACCTGACATTAAAGAAAAAAAAAAAGTAGTAGCTTGAAACCAAAAGTGCATCTCTGAAAAATCAGTTGTTTGAAATATTCTGCAGCAACTATCAAATAGAAGCCTTTGTATGGGATTAGATTTGGTTGATCTCTTCCCAAAAGTATACAGTTAACTCATTATTTGCCCAGAAGATGCAGCTCAAGAAGTTGTTTGAGTAATTGCATGATAAATCAAAATAGCTGAAGCCTGTGATGGACTATAAGGTTCTCAGAATGTAGAAATTATTTCCAAGAATAGCCCTTTCTTTTTCAAATGAAATTGTGCATCATTGTGTTTGAAACTGAGTTAAATCCCATTGCAAAATGGAAGTTGATAAACAGCTGAGCAAAATGAACACTCTCAAACACTAGTACAGGAAGTGTATTTACCTGAAGGACAATTTGAAAAAAATTAACAAAAGCCTTAACATAGTTAAAACTTTTGTAGTAATCCAACTTATAGGAATTTCTCCTAATAAGTAAACTAAGATACAAAAGGAGGTATATCGAATAGTATTTGTTGTGGAGTTTATATTAGAAATAACCTTGATGGCCCCTAATAAAAAATGTTTTAAATAAAAATGCTATATTCAAAGGTCAAACACGATTTAGTACTTTTAAATGATGTCATAAATAATTTTTTTAACAGAATCAGAAAATGTTCTTGATAGGCTTTTAAAAAAAAAGCCAGCTATAACACAGCAGGATGATGTGAACGCAATTTTTAATTTATGTAAATGCACAAAAAAGGCTGAGCGAATGTCTTATATATGAGCACTATCTGGTAGAAATATGATGCAAGTCACATATGTAATTGTTTATTCTCTAATATCCACATTAAAAAAGTAAATAGAGGTAAAATTAATTTTAATAATGTATTTTAAGTTAATATAGTCAAAATATTATCATTTTAATATATAATTGATATAAAAAATTATTAATAGGCTATTTTATATTCTTTATTCAAACTAATACTTTTAAATTCAGTGTATGTTTTATACTTATAGCTCATCTTGTCACAAATTAGCTATACGTCAAGGGCCCAACAGACACACATGGCTAGTGGCTGACATACTGGACCTTAAGAATGTGAGAATATATGCGGTTTCTATTTTCCTCTTTATGTTTTTCAACTCATTCTACTTTTATAATCAGAGAAAAGTTGATATTTTAAAATAAGTATAAATAAATAATACAAGAAGCAGGACAAAGGTGAAAAATCTCAATTTTGGAATTAGAGACCTAAGTTCAGAGGGTTCTGATTATAGAACTCTGTCTAATTTATGAGTTGCTCTTCTTCAAATAACCATAATCTGAACAGACGTAAATCTTTGTATAGATGGTGATAGACGTACACACCATGAAGAATAATAGTGACGTCAAAGGCAAGTTTACCATTGGCCAAAGTGGGATTAGCTGAACTAGTTCAAGACTGTCCAATTTATGGCTATTCCATATATGCTGAATGAAGAATAAACAAGTAAAATTTAACCCCAGAAAGAATTGTTTCCTTTGTGACTGTTAAATAGTTTTAAATGCTAACCAACCATATCATGCTGTATAGAATAAACCATAGAAATGCTTGGCTAATATATAAACAAATTCAAGTTCCATAAGTATGTTAATATTAAGCTTTGCTGATCTCTAGATAGAAAGAGTCCTTATATTTGAATGCAACTTCACACCATTGAATGTATCTGACACTTTGTAGTCTGGAGCTTAATGTGTTCAACACAATGTCATGGCTCAAGCTGAGCTTCCTGTGTCCACACTCCTCTTGTCTGTGCATCTATCCTTTGCCTGCCATTGTTTTGACCCCAGGCTCTCTGAGGTCAGTTTCAGAAACATGTAATGTTTAGTGTTCAGATATAAATTTAATTCAAGAAGAGATGGTGCATCTCAAAGAGTCTAGACTTGCAAAAAGGAAACAGAATTTTACAACCACTAGATCTGATGATACAAAATGCTCAAGGTATCCCTCAATTTGAAACAAAACTATGCTAAACAGCTGCCCCAAAGCAAGTGAAAATGTAAAGCTCATTAATAAAAATAAATATATAGATAGACATACAAAATATTGTAATTCTGTAACAGTGGTATCTAAAGGTATAATTTGTGACATTAATAAGGCAGAGGGAGTAAAGGTATAGTTTTCTATGTGATTAAACTTAAGTCATTGTCATCTTAAAATAGATTGTTAGAACTGTTAGATATTTAATGTAAGCCCCATAGTAAATACAAAGAAAAATATGTACTTATCGTAAATATACACACATACACACAGTCACTCAAAAGGAAAAAGGAATCAAAGCATATCAATATAAAACATTAATGAAAACACAAAGTAAGGCAGCAAGAGAGGAAAAGAGAGACAAAAGAACTATAAGACTAAGAGAAAACGATGTACAAAATGGCAATAATACATCTACTTAATGATAATTATTTTAAATGAAAATTAATTAAACTCCCCAATGAAAAGATACAGGGCAGCTTAATAGATGTTTTCCTCTTTTTTTGTTAAATAGGCCTAGGCTGGGTTTGAACCTGCAACCCCTGGTGGACGGAGCTGGTGTTATAAGCACAGAGCTATAGGTGCCCAGCCTGAATAGATTTAAAAAAAAAAAAAGATCCAACTACTTATATGCTAGCTATAAGATATTCAGTTTAGACTTAAGAACATACATATGCTGGAAGTGAGAGGATGGAAAAATATATTCAATGCAAATTTTAACAACAGAGCAGGGGTAGTCATGATAATATTGGTGGTTATAAAGTAGACTTTAAGTGAAAAACCTAGAAGAGAAAAAGAAGAACATTCTCTAATGAAAAAAGGGTCCATTCACTAGAAAGATTTAACAGTTACAAATATATAACCAACCAACATCAAAGTGCTTAATCATGTAAAGCAAATATTGACAGACATGAAGGGAGAAATAGTGAAATAATAACAGTAGGGGATTTTAATATCTCATTATAAATAATGGATGGAGCATCCAGAGAGAAGAACTGTACAGGATGATGAGAGCCGGACCGCCTCCGAGTGAGATGATTTGTAGCTTGGGGGCGGACCCTCGGGCAACTCTGGAATCCTGGAGAGAGAGTCTCAGCCTGTGGCAATCCTTAAGCATGCAGTCTTGTCTAATACTCCCCTCACCTGTCACGTACCATCTCAACCAAGGCCATAGGTGTCACAACAAAGAACAATAAGAAAACAGGGAATTTGTATGACACTGTGGACCAGATGAACCTAACAGACACATATGGAACATATGAAAATTGCACATTCTCCTTAAGCACATTTGACATAATCTCCAGGATAAATTACACGTGTGTCACAAAGCATGTTTTAATGAATTAAAGAAGATTATACTCATACTTAGAATATTTTCTTATCACAATGGAATAGAACTAGAAATCAATAGCAGAAGGAAAACTGGAAAATTCACGAACAAGTGGAAATTAAATAACACTCTTGAACAATCAATAGGACAAATAAGAAATCAAAAAGGAAGCTAGAAAATATTCAAGACAAATAAAAATGGAATCACCAAGACTTATTGAATATGGCAAAAATAATACTAAGAGGAAAGTGTGATCAAAAAGATCATGGCTACATGTGAAATTTAGCAGGTGTAGAATATAAATGTCTTAACACAGTAACTAAGAAAATGCCATGAAAGCTATGTTAACCCATTTGATGAAAACATTTCAAATTGTACATAAAACTAACACATTTTACCCCATGATTGCATTAATGTGCACAGCTATGATTTAATAAAACATAAAAAATAAAAAGATCATGAGAGCTACGGAGAAGACAAAGAGATATTTTATTTTTGAGCAAAAGACAATCTGTGGATCAGGCTGACATTGGGGAAGACAAAAGTACATGCTCCCTGGGAAATGGGAAGAAGCTAGTTTTTATCTCATACAGAATTTGTTCAACATACATATTCACCAAGGGTGGGAAGTCTCCTGGATATGTATGAGGGTGAGCAAACATGTAACATGTAGGCCATGTTCATTTTGAGGTGGAATTTTGACATAAAAATGAGGTGGAATTTGGCTCTTCACATCATGAGATCTATTACGGACAGAAGAAAACTTTGAATGCAGACTGCAGAAGCCGCTCAGTCCAGTCTGTGTCTGTGGTGTTTTATCAGGAAAAAGTTACAGAAATCAGTCTTTTGTCAAATCAAAGCTGCAGCTGTGGCTTCCAGGATGGAGGTGAAATATGTTGGTCACAGAGAGACTAGTGCTACATGATTTCACTTACGATGCATCTACAGTCCCAAAAGTCAAACTCACTGAAATTGGAAGTAGAAAGGTGTTTGCCAGGGGTTGTGCGGAGGAGAAATGGGAGATTCTGCTCTATGGGTCATAAAGTGTCACAAAGTTTCAGTGAAGCAAGACAAAAACGCGCTAGAGATCCACAACCCTGCACTAACAGGCAACGATACTGCAACATACACTTAAAAATGCAAGAGGGTAGATTTGATTATGTATTTCTTATTTTTGTTTATTTTTTTATTTTTATTTATTTATTTTTTTTTTTTTGAGACAGAGCCTCAAGCTGTCACCCTGGATAGAGTGCTGTGGCATCACAGCTCACAGCAACCTCTAATTCCTGGGCTCAAGCGAGTCTCCTGCCTTTGCCTCCCAAGTAGTGGGACGACAGGCGCCTGCCACAATGCCCAGCCATTTTGGATTGCAGCCATCATTGCTTAGCAGGCCCAGGCTGGATTAAAACCCACCAGCTCAGGTGTACGTGGCTGGTGCCTTAGCCCATTGAGCCACAGGCGCCGAGCCCACAGTAATTTTTTTTAATGATGCAGTCAACTTTCTCAACTATCCCATTCCAATGATATCTATTTCCTGAATTTTTACAGTATTTTCTTAGGACTTCAAGAAAATCAAGAAGTTCCTCAGAACTTCTTACTGACAAAGCTGACTCCATCTTCACTCTATTGATTGATAAATCTTCTTTATTTTCATCTCAATATAGTTGAATATTACAAATCTTCATTCCTCTAATTGCCTTCAGCCTTGATACCTACTTGAGACACACGTACACACACACAAATTAAAAACTATTTAATTATTTTTAACTACCTTAAGGATCCCTTTCTTTTCTTTTTCCTGCACCTGGTATGATCTGCTGCCAATGAGCTCATTGCTTTTGCAATTAGAAGACCCTTCTTCTCAGTCATTCATTTGGATGTCTATAGTTTGCCGTCTTCTAATAGCTCTTTCCAAGAATGGCTTATCCTCACATTAAATAAGAATGCTTTTTCTAACTTTATACATTGGGTGCCATTGTTTTGACATGCTTTCTCAGTTTTAGGGATAAATGTAAGGCTTGCACTATTAGCATAATGTAAAACCCAACACCTGTATCAACAACAAATGAAAAAATGCCATTCTTAAAGAGCAGAGAGCATCACATTTTCTAAATATGTAGACAGAATGTCCACAGGCAGTGAAACCACCTGACTATCAAGTTTTCTACCTTCATCTCTCAGTTTCATTAAAACAAAACCAGAGCTATATTTTTATCTCTTGTTACCAAAAATGCACTAATATAAAAATTACTCTAAAGTCAAGACTACGAAACAACCGAAGAAGATGGAAATTCTCACAAGAGAAGCAAATGATACACACCAGAGCACCATACGGTCCAGTCTTCAAGGCTCTGCAAGGAATGTGGAAGCAACTCATGAATTAAAGAAAAAAAGATTTATTATGCAGAGTAGATATCTGCACCCACAAAACCCAGATAATTCAGGCCAGACCTTAAACATAAGTCATTGGAGCTCCTATACAGGAATTTCAGCTGTGATAGTGGTTACAACAATGACATCAATAGTTAGAGAATAGTGTGAGCAGAAGTTGTGGGAACAGTATTATTATACCTATCAATTCTAACTGAAAAAAATTCCTCAATTGCCAAGTCTGAGAGTTGTTGCTGAGAATACAAGACATACTTAAATTCACAGACCACGTGGGTTTAAGTCATGAGCCCTGGGCATGATTTAATCTCAGTCTTAATCACTCCTCCAAAAATAGAAGTGATTCTGTGGTCCCAACAGAAGTCTCCTAATAAGTTGGGGTGACTTCAGGATGCCTTGACCTAATGAATAGCTGAAACTACGTGGGATCAATCAAATACACAGGATCCCCCAACAAAGGGTAAACTAAAGGTATCTGGATATTAGCTAATAGTCATTAGTCATAGGCTAATTGACTGGAACTAAATGGAAACCCCATCATCCAACTCCCAGGTTGTTTATTCATAAGATAAGCATTACATTGCTGTCCAATGAATGTATTTATAGAGTTGTACCACATATAGTGTCCCATAGAACGCCTGAGATTCACTATTCAGTTCCTGCCATTCCAGCACCCAGTTTCGTATAATACCACAGCATCCCATATCCAGCCTCCAAGAATCCAGGGAGGATTAGTCACCAAAGGCAATAATCAAAAGACCGATACCTCCATAAAGTAGCATCATCCCAAGGAACCCAAAGGTAGCATTTGGTAAAACCCAAAAGAATAACAGCTAAGAACACAATGTTTTCACTTATCTCATTTTCTAGTAATCAGAAAAATTTGTGTTACTAATAATTAGATAATGTTAATGGCATTTAAAGGATCTTGAGAGTAAAAAAGTATCTAAAATTATTTGAGTCATAACCATGCCTGTGTTCTCTTTTTAGATGTGGAAAGTAGAAGGAACACATATAAGCAAAGAGAGACTAGTACATAGAAAAGATGGGGTCAGAGATATCAAATGATCAGATTATATATAGCTTTGTAAACCAATGTAAGATTTACTTTGGAGAACATAGAAAGTCATTGGAAGATTTCAGCAAAGACATAATCTGACATGTTGAAAAGATCTCTTCAGGTATTGTGTCCTGGATACGGAGTGGATTCACTGATGCAATCTAACCCAATAACTACATGGCTGAGCATTACGCCTTATTCAACCATCAAGTAGTAGACTCCATGTCCTATTGTTGGCCAAGATTTTAACCATGACATAGCTCCTGCAAGACTCTGTAGTATTTATTTCCAAAAATGGTTCTGCTTATAATATCATGCCAATTCTTGGTAATATTTTTATTCAACTAGCAAGTAGTTTTCAAAACATGATTATATATTCATAATTAAAAGTACCTAAAAAAATCACTATGAAATTTTTCCTTTATGCTTTCCAATGAAAGCTTAATTTGTTTTTAATCACTCAGGATAAAAGTGCCGGAGGAATAGCACTTTTAGATCAAGTCTAAGCCTAACCACTAACCTATCTGAAAACCAATCTCAGTGAATATTTGAGCCTGAATGCTGGTAGTAAAGCTTACTGTACTTTCAGAAACCATCACCTCACCTATGAGTGACGATGTGGTTCATTCCCCATTTGGAATGGAAACAGGAAAGGTATAGAACACAATGCAAGCTTGGAAAGCTCTATGGTCAAGTCCGACACTGCATTTTCAATTTCAACTCAACAAACATTTCTCAAATATGTGCAAGTCTTCATACTCGCCTCTAAAAGAGGATAAAGTTAGATAAGGTCACAGAAACCAAAGAGTTCATTTTTTCAGAAAAGTCACATATTTCAGAACTTCCTAAATACCACTTTAAATGTAGCTATAAAACCCTCTAAAAAAAATGAAAATTATCTTTGGACTCCGCATCATTTTGGTTTATCCATCCCCTGTCTCTTCTTCTTAATTATTGCACATAACTGAAAACTAACTTTCTTTTTAAACCAGTTTACCCACCAGCTAAGGAAGGGAGTATATCCAGATTATAGTCTAAGACTAGAAAAGACTCTAAAATGTGATTTGATCCACTTTCTGCCTGCAGACAGGACACATTTTCTGTGCCCACTCAGACAGGCCTTGGTGTTTAGCTAAGTTCTGTCAACCCAACATTTGTCATGTCTTAACAGATGCTTTACATGATCATTTTACGTGTCTAAAAAAATTCTACTCTATTTATTCAAAAACCATGTAGTAATAAACTCCCAAAGAACTCTTGCAAATGACTATATGAAAATAGATAATTTTAGAAGTGAGTGGATTCTCAGACATTGTAGAACCGGCCATAAACTTTTTCATTTTTGGATGGGAACCACAAGAAGGCAGAAAAAGGGCAGCAAAGGCCCTTTGCTGGTATTCAGGCTAAGAAAAACAAACAGTATTTTAACCTCTGTAGTTTTTCTGGCTCACGTTTACTCCACCCTATTACTGGACTTTCTCTTGCATTACCCAATGTTGGGTGTCTGTCCTTCTTTTCCCCCGACATCTGTTTTTCCTCAGATTTTCTTAAGTTTCTCTAATTTCTACATAACAATCATTTTCTTCTGTGACTCCTTCCCCTGCTCTGTTGTTTTTGTTGGTATATATCATTATGCTACATCGTTACATTTTTATTTTTATTCACTTGCAAAAAATACTCTTTTTTTTCCTTCTTTTTCCCCTTTTGTTTCTATTACTTTTCAAATTTCCACTTTCTCTCCTGCCCTGGCTAATATAAGTCTTATGCCAGTTTGAAATACAACTGCAGCCCTTCCACTCTTTCCAGCATGTGATCAGGCCTTGGCTTCTCCCTCTGTCAGTTTGTTAAAAAGTCATGAAAGTCAGCCAGAGGAGGCAGAAGAGACAACATCCAAGTCTAGCTTCTCAAATTACCCACTGAATTACAAAGTTAAGAAGTACTGAAATTTTACCACTGCCCACTTGTTATCTATATCTAAGGAGAAAATAGACTTAGCACAAATTTCAATAAATTTGTCAGGGTGAGAGAAAATTCTACCTCCTTTTTTAAAACTACTATAAATGTATGATTTTAGGTGGAATTTTATAACCACTGATTTACAAAAAACAGACTTGATTGGCAAGGCATTCAGGTTCACAGTATATTAGCCAGCAGCAGTGGTGGCCCCGTAGATCTAGTAGATCACTGACCACTTAGGAGCACAGACAGACCCTACCCAACTCATCTCTTCTACCTTTTTGGTGTTTCTCACTTACCATGCCTCTAATCTCATAACTGACACAATTGTACAAAGGTTTTCATCAGATTAAGGAGGATCTCAGCTCCATCAGTGAAATTAATAGTCTTATAACTAGAAAAGTTAAATGGATGATAATTGCATTAGTTAGAATAATAGTACCCCACCCCTAAAGATGCTGATATCCTAGCCCCTGGAATGTGTGAGCACGTTATCATATATGGCAGAAGAGAGTTAAGGTCTCACATGGAATTAAGGTTGCTAATTCGCTGACCATAAAACAGGGAGATGATCCTACATTATCTAGGTGGACCCAGTGTAATCCAGAAAGGAGGCGGGAAGGGGGAGACGAGAAGCAGAGGCTGACTCATTCAACATATGAAAGGTTCAGTCTGCCTTTGCTGGTTTTCAAAAGGGAGAAAGAAACCACAGTCACCTATTATAGGAACCTCCAGAAGCTGGAAAAGGCAAGGAAACAGTCTCCTCTAGACTATTCCTTTTCCAGAAGGAACACAGTAGTGCTGACTTCCTTTATTTAAGCCCAGGAAAACATATTTCAAGTTTATGATCTCAGGAAGTAAGGGATAATAAATTTATGCTGTTTTAGGCCAATAAATCCATGGTAATTTGTTACAGCCACAATAGAAAAAAAAATTTTTTTTTGAGACAGAGCCTCAAGCTGTCACCCTGGATAGAGTGCTGTAGCATCACAGCTCACAGCAACCTCCAATTCCTGAGCTCAAGTGAGTCGCCTGCCTCCACCTCCCAAGTTGCTGGGACTACAGGTGCTCTCCACAATGCTTGGCCACTTTTTTTTCTTTGGTTGCAGCTGTCATTGTTGTTTGGTGGGCCCGGGCTAGATTCGAACCCAGCAACTCAGGTATACGTGGCTGGCGCCTTAACCCCTTAAGCCACAGGCGCTGAGCCGAAAATTTTTTTTTTTTTTGAGACAGAGTCTCACTCTGTTGCCCTCAGTAGAGTGCTGTGGCATCACACAGCTCACAGCAACCTCTAACCCTTGGGCCTAAGCAATTCTCTTGCCTCAGCCTCCCTAATAGCTGGGACTACAGGCACCCACCACAATGCTCGGCTAGTTTTTGTTGTAGTTGCCACTGCTGTTCTAGCTGGACAGAGCCAGGTTCAAACGTGCCACCCACAGTATATGGGACCAGCGCCCTACCCACTGAGCCACAGGCACCACCCAACAATAGAAATTTTATTCCATAATATACGCCATAGTTTTGTCACTATTATTTTAAATTGCAAAATAAAGCAAAGTGAAGTCAGAAATTTTTTAAAGTTTATTGTGCATGCAAAAAAAGTTTGATAATCAATAGATGGAAGGATGTATGAATGAATATATGAAAAGATGTTCGACATCACTGAACATCAGAGAAATACAAATAAAAAGCACAATGAGATACTGTCTTATACCAGTCAGAACAGCTATTGTTAAACACCAGCACGGATGTTGAGAAGGATGTGGATAAGAGGAAACACTTGTTGGTCGGAATGTAAATTAGTACAACCTTTATAGAAAACAGTATCGAGTTTCTCAAAGGACTAAAGAAACTATCATTCAATTCAGTAATCTCACTATTGGGTATCTACCCCAAAGTAAAGAAATTATATAAAAAAAAGATGCCTGTACACATGTTTATTGCAGCACTGTTCACAACAGCAAAATCATGGAATCAATCTAAGTGTCTGTCAATGGATGATTGCATTAAAAATGCAGCACATATTATACAAACAATGCTAAAAAATGTATACATAGTACACATATTAACTATATTAAATTTGTAATACTCAAATCACATTTGACTTCTGCAATCACAAGAGAAACAAGATACAATATACACAAGGTAACAAACATCACTGGTATATGTTGAGAATTACAACTTTAATACAGTTTTTTCCTTTCTTAAAATGTGTATACATTTTTTGGCACACTCTGTGTCTATCCACCTCCCAACACTACTAAGCCACGAAAAATCATCTTTTGCAGCAATATCAATGGACCACCTGAAAGCCCTTATTTGAAGTGAAATAAGTTGGAAACAGAAAGTAAAATAACCCATGTTCCCACTTATAGGTGGGAGCTAAACAATAGGTAGGCATGTCCTATAGAGTAGAATAATAGTCACTGGAGACTCCAAAAGGTGGGAGGCTGGGAGGGGTGCGAGGGGTGAGAAATTATCTATAGGACATAATGTGCTCTGCTCAGGTGATGAGTATACTAAAAGCCCAGACTTCATCTGTACTACAAAACTGCACTTGTACCCTCTCCTTCTATAAAAGTGTATTTATTGGCTCAGCGCCTGTGGCTCAAGCAGCTAAGGTGTCAGTCATGTACACCTGAGCTGGGGGGGTTCGAATCCATCCCGAGCCCGCCAAACAACAATGACGGCTGCAACCAAAAAATAGCTGGGCGTTGTGGCGGGCGCCTGTAGTCCCAGCTACTTGGGAGGCGGAGGCAGGAGACTCACTAGAGCCCAGGAGTCGGAGGTTGCTGTGAGCTGTGAAGCCACAGCACTCTATCCAGGGTAACAGCTTGAGGCTCTGTCTCAAAAAAGAAAAAAAAAAAGTGTGTTTATTTTTCAAGTTATTCAAAAAGACCAGTTTGAGAACTGATAGATTCAAGGTAATTAGAAGCTTCACTCATAGCAGTTACAGTGAAGCTTTGTAAAGGCTAAAGGAGTTAGTATTTTGAAGTTTATTGTCAATGGCTGCTACACATTTATATTCTTTTTCAGATAAGTAGAAATGTTCAAGCTGATTTACCTATAGCGCATTCCGTTAATTTCATCAAATCATACTGACATCAACATAAAAGTTTAAATTTCGTGTTTCATTTCTGATTGGAACGAGCATTTCAGATAAATTAGATGATAAGTTTTGGTCACATGGCTATGGGCAGTTAGCCTTGGGGATCTACCTGAAAAGTGACATCCCTTTTTATTTTTCTTTCACGGGTGTGATGTAGATTTTTAAGTGTGTCACTTTCGGGCAGGCGTTCTTCCTTTCTCTATTTGGGATGTCACACGTTCCCTCACTGTTTTTCTCTCTCCCCCCATCTTCCTCTCTCATTCCCTGCTCTCTTTCTCATCTTTTCCCCCCTTCCCTATATCTAATATAAAATATACTTATACTTTCATATCTTTAAAAAATAAATGTGTCATTTAAATTCTTAAATACAGAATCCAACATGGATTATTTGACCCCAGCAAGTCTATTTTTGAATTTTGATGTGATTATTTCATACAGCAAAAGTATATTTTAAAATATTACATTGAAAAACATTTTAATATCATCTACAGTGTCATTATCTACATAGATCCTCATATAAGGAAATATTATCTTAAGCACTAAACTTTATAAGTACTTATAAGATTTTTTTTTTTTCTCTTCCCAGCTTTTTATTTGTTCTTATTAATGTTACTGTGGAAGAAACACATATATGAATAAGAAACATTACTTTTATGTCAAAAACCTCAACCAAAAAACAAAGTATTCATATCATTCTACTAGATAAAAAAAAAAAACCAAATGAAAGAACTCATAATCGATGATTACTATATATTTGCTTTACTTTTGAAAGTCTTCATAATTAAGTTCTCAAAGTTACCACAAAAAAGGAA
>CAUYON010154816.1:0-40124 GCA_963573935.1 Arctocebus calabarensis
TGTCTTCTTGTTGTATTTTTCCCTTAACCAATATGAAGTGACCATCATTATCTTTTTTAACTTTAGTTGCTTTAAATCCACATGTATCTGAGAATAAGACTGAAACCCCTCTTTTCTTCTGAGTTCCATTTGCCTGAAAAATTGACTTCCACCCTTAACTCTGAATTTTAATTTGTCTTTTGATGTGAGGTGCGTTTCCTGCAGACAGTAAATAGATGGCTTGTGTTTTTTAATCCAATCAGCCAATTTATGCCTCTTCAGTGGGGAATTCAAGCCATTGACATTTATTGAGATAATTGATAAGTGTGGTAGCGTTCTATTCATCATATTTTGTGAAAGTCCGTTGGTTAGTTTTATCTTTTGCATCATTGGGGAAACTAAGTTCTGTCCTATATTTTCTGGGTGTTTACTTTGCTGAAGGTCCATTGTGATGGTCAGTATGTAGGACAAGTTGAAATATTTCCTGTAAAACAGGTCTTATTGTGACAAAATTCCTCAGTATTTGCATATCAATAAAAGATTTGATTTCTCCATCAAATTTAAAGCTTAGCTTGGCAAGGTATAGAATTCTGGGCTGGAAATTGTTTTGTTTAAGTAGGTTAAAGATAGATGACCATAGAGAAGTCTGTGGCCACCCTGATAGGTTTGCCCCTGTAGGTCAGTTGGTGCTTATTCCTGGCAGCTTGTAAGATCTTTTCTTTTGTTTTGACTTTAGATAAATTCATCACAATGTTCCTTGGAGAAGTTCTATTTGAGTTGAGGTGACTAGGGGACCAATATCCCTCTGAAACGAGTATGTCAGAATCTTTGATGATATTTGGGAAATTTTCATTTATAATATTCTCTAGAATGGCTTCCATTCCTCTGGTGCATTCTTCTTCCCCTTCAGGGATACCTATAACTTGTGTGTTTGAACACTTTATAAAGTCCCATAATTCTGTCAGTGAACATTCTGCTTTCTCTTTCTTCTTTTTGGCCTCTTTAACTATTTGAGTTGTCTCAAGAGCCTTATCCTCTACCTGAGATTCTTTCCTCTGCACGATGTAATCTGTTGTTGATACTTTCTATTGCATCCTTAAGTTCCCTAATTGACTACTTCCGTTCCTTCAACTCTGCTATATCCTATTTATATTCTTCATATCATTCATCTCTTATTTGATTCTGTTTTTGAATTTCCTTTTGGTTATTATCCACTTTTGGAGCAATTTCTTTCATTGCTTT
The DNA here is from genome assembly GCA_963573935.1 of Arctocebus calabarensis. Lineage (NCBI taxonomy): Eukaryota > Metazoa > Chordata > Mammalia > Primates > Lorisidae > Arctocebus > Arctocebus calabarensis. The sequence continues at coordinate 1,222 of CAUYON010154816.1, forward strand.
TTGATTGTTTCCCACTTTCTCACCAATTTCTTTTATTGTTTTCATTATCTATATTTTAAATTCCCCTTCTGTCATTTCTAACATTTCTTTATAGGAGGGATCTTCTGCGGTAGCTATCTCACGATCCCTAGAAGCAATTACTCTGGCCTGGGATTTCATGTTGCCAGGATTTTTCTGCTAATTCTTCCTCATGAGTGCTTTCTTATATCTGTTTTCTTACTCTAATTTTCCTTTCACTTCTTCTTGCTCTTTAAGTTACTGTAGCACTGTGCTAAAGTTTTAATGAGTCCTTCAAGGATGAAAAAATTGAAGATCAAGAAAGGAAAAAAAGATTTAAAGAAGAGAGAAAAAAAGAGAGAGAGAGTAAGAAAAGGAAGTAAGTAAAAGGAAATATTGACAAAAAAAGAGAGAGGAACTGAAAGGGAGAAACAGGAGAAATATAGGTGTGTAGAAGGGTAGTAGGGCCCAACGTTAAAGACCCCCAACCTCTGGGGGTGCTGGGTTGGGTGATTCCCTTGAGGACAATAACTCTTTGCCAAACAGCTCAGACACAATACCCCACCTCCACCAGGTACAGAGAAAATACTGTGACTCGAACCAAAATAAACAAGCAAATACCCTTATGGGATAAAATTCGGGGGGGGGGAAGGGAAAATAATAGGGACAAAAACACTAGCAAAAATGAAATTCTAATTGTTGAAGGAGGCAAAAATGGAAGATTGTATTTAAAGTAGAATGGTAAAAAAAAAAAAAAAGAAAAAAAGAAAAAAATGTCAAAGAAAAATGTTGAAATTAAAAAAACAAACAAAAAAACCCCAAAACAAAAACCCACAACCAAGAAACCAAACAATATATATATATCTTGCTAAGAATTGACTGGGCAACAGGTGATCTTCTGAGGTATGCGATATTAATCACAATGTTGATACAGCTGTATGAGATGGGGACTGAAGGTCTCTGCTGATTACTCAGACCCTGGAGGCTTGGGAGCCCAAATAACTCCTCAGCCCACTCAAAAGTCGCTCCAAGCCATAAACCTTGGCCAAGCAGATGCTTTCCAGGGAAAGCACTTATCCCTGGGATCTCTCCTGGCGTGGCTGCCTGCTTATCCAGTGAACCAAGTCCAGTCTCCATCTATGTCCCTGAGGGCCACAGCTGTCAATCTGCCAAATACTCAGATCTCCATACTTGCCCAATGTCTCCATCCCCGCCTTTGGGCAGCTCAGTCACTAGATTACTCGCCCAAGTTCTCCCAGACGATCCCAGCGCTGCGACATGCAGGGGAAGCCCACAGCTGAACGATGTTAGCTCCTTTCTGGCTTAGCAGCTCATTCTGGAGCACCAGACAACACCCAAAGTCATCTGCACAGCAGCCCAAGATCTCCCAAGGCAGTTCAATTGAGTGTCCAAATCCAAAAAATCCTAAACATCCCCCAGATGAGGCTTTTCCTGCTTGCAATCTTGCCGTTGCTGTGGTTACAGCTGCGGCAGCCTCCGACCGAACAAACGCACCCACCACTTGCCAGTTTTCCACCACTTCTGTCCTCCTTGTGGGATCCAGAAGTCTCTCACTGACTTCCTGTATCACCAAAGGGAAGCCTCTGGGTGAAATGGAGATGCCTGGGGTGCATCTCCAGATGCCAGAGATGCCTGGGGTCCTCTCTCCCCACTCTCACTGTGCCCAGTTGCACAGAAGCTACTACTCGGCCACCATCTTCCTCCCTCCCCCCCCTTTTTTTTGAGACAGAATCTCACCATTTTTCCCTCGGTAGAGTGCCATGGAGTCACAGCTCACAGCAACCTCAAGCTCTTGGGCTTAAGCGATTCCCTTGCCTCAGCCTCCCAAGTAGCTGGGACTACAGGTGCTCACCATAATGCCTGGCTATTTTTTGTTGCAGTTGTTATTATTGTTTAGCTGGCCTGGGCTGTGTTCAAGCCCACCACCCTCAGTGTATGTGACTGGTGCTGTAACCACTGTGCTACAGGGGCTGAGCCTAATTTTTTATTTTTTCTATTACAAAAACTTACTGATAAATATGTAACATGGTTTAATTAAGATGTTACCAGTGAGGAATGTCACAGAATATTGAATTTATTCCAAAAGAAAAATGGTAGGCACTATAACAGTAGCTATTATTCTGATCCTACTATTCTCCCAAGAGACAGAGTCTAGTATTTCAGATATTATTACCTCCCAATGTACTAAAAGAACCAGAAGACTGTTTCAAAGATAAGGCGTGACTAGTTATTTAAGCATGCTTAGAAAATACTATGTTTTTAACTGGTTTTTCTTTTCTTAGAGCAAGGATAAAAGTTTTTCCATGAAAGTGCCCATTCCAAATAAAAAGTCTGTATTCCAATGATATACGTGTGGACAGAGAAACGTTCGTCCCATATGTTTTGGTAAGCTCATTAGGAGGAATGGCAATTTCTTTTAACCAATATTTTGGAGTAAAACTCAGAATTGTCTATGTCACATCTGTGAGAATATCCACCTTTCTTCTGGAAGGCAGTTGCTATAAAGTAAAGCAGTGATTACACTAAAGGTAACATCTGCTTTCACGGAGTGGTGAGAAACACTGACAGTCCCCAGAATGCAGCACACAAAGCACACAGACAGGGAGCCGGGAGCGTTCGTCTGAGATGGCCACCAGATGCTGCGGGGCCCTGTCAACGTGGTTCACTTAGTCCTGTCAAAGCCTCTCCCACAATATGGCTGTTTCATCTTGTAATTGTCAAAGAGACTCGTGTATTGGCAGGCCCAGCAGGCATCGTTTTTGAGTTTCTTTCTTTTTTCTTCCTTCAGACTTGCATGGTCACACAGATTCAGTAAGGATTGATCAATAAATCAATTTTCTAATGAGGAAAATACACATGTGAACTAAGTCATTTTGTTGTTCAGACAAACAAACAAAAAAATCGGCTGGGGAAACAATGTTCTGTGAAGGAAATGGATGGTTGGTCGGTTCCTAACACATCATTGCTCATAGTACCCACCCTCTGCCTTTTCATGAGGTTGTATCTAAATCACATATTTGTTTTTCTTTTTTCATAACTAGAAGACTTTATGACTAAATGTGTTTTTTCCTTAAACCTGTAATATTTCTGACTGAATATTTCTCCAAAAGTTGAAAGTAATATTCTCTGAAGCTGAGAATTTTAAAGCTCAGAGAGATCAATTTGTGGACATAACAAAGCTACAAAAGAGAAGTATCCAACAAACTGAAATATCCGTGATGCAGCAGTTCAAAGGGATTTGGACTTAAAATTTTTGCATCTGCAAAGAAGATAATAACAGCACTTACCTTGGAATACTTGGAATACTATATATTGCTGTAAAACACATAGAGTAATGTCTATCATAGTTTATCTTCAAAAATAAAATTAAAATCATAACCATTCCCCCAAACTAAATGTTTTATAGTTAGAAATTGTTGATAGTGTCACACATTTCTCTCAAATTAAAATACTAAAAAACAAATAAGATATACTACTTATACCTTTTATGTTAGCTTCTTAATTGAAAATAACAGAAATAAAATTTGAATAATTTAACCTGAATAGGAATGTATTCAAAAAATATTAAGTGATCTACAGAGTCCCTGGGAAATCGAGCAAACAATATTTGGAGTCTCTGCTGAGATACAATTCAAACGCAAGCTAGGGAAGATAGTGCTACCAAAGACCAATGACTGTGTGCTCTCCAAGCACTTGGCACCAACAGCGGACAGCCCCGCAGGCCCATTCCTATCACATCTCTAGAACATGCAGCTAACTGCTATTTGCACCATAGCAGCAACGAGTCCTTTCCTCAGTGCTCCAGATTATAAGCTTCTGATTCAAACATGAGGTCAGTGTGTCCAGTGGAGAATCCCATGTGTGCCCCGCCTTACTTGCCAGGTGGCCTGGGAACAGGAGACTTCACTCGCTTCAGTTTCTGGAGGTGGAGATGCAGCTCTGTCCTCAGGTACAAATCCTTAACCAAAAAGGTGATTCTAGAACTGAGCAGCTGAAGGAAATGCAAAAAGTCCTCTATATCTTAATATGGGTTACAATACAGAATTCATACTATTTCTAAGAAAAGAAAAACTAAGTTTGTAAAATAGACTATCTTGAGTCAAATCATATATCAGATTTAACCTTTTTAAAGAGATATTTATGTATGAACCAGTCCTCACTCTCCTACAAACCAAAGTCTCTGTCTCCGACTTTTTAGGTTAGATGTTTATATTCTTGTTTTCTTTTTCTGCTCTTAGGTTGCGATGGTGATGTGGTACTGAGAGTGATGGCTGAGCCAAAAGTTCAGTGAAGTCTGAGGTGTGTGTGGCAGGTGGGCGGCATGCATGGCTCTTAAACTCAGAAATACTCTGAAATTCTCAGAGCAAAATCTTAAGACAACTTCTGTATTTGGACTGTGGCGATTGTACTCTATCCCTTTGTTCTACATATTCGAACTGTCCCCAGATTTCACTCAAAACATAAGCAAATCCTATCTATGTCTACTAAGAACACGCATGGGGCTCAGCACTCTGAGCAAATGAGCAAAGCCTCCGCTGCTGGGGCTTCTCAAGGCAGCCCTTCAGACTTCATCACTCGCCTTTGGTATTTCCCAAGGGCATCTTCTTGAATGTTATTCCAAAGAAGTGATATTTCTGGGTTGAACATGGTAAATGTGTAACTAGAATAGATGTGAAATGCTTAACAAAAAGGATTTCTCATGAGTGTTTCACAAGTAATATAATGAATTCTCACTACAGTCTCCATAAAAAGTCAAGTTTCTTATTATGAGAAAGTGTTTTGATTCACTCTGAGTTAGAACAATCAGAAGCAGCACTGTATTTGAATATGTATGATTATGTGTGCATATAAATATTCATACCTGTACAGTTTATTAGTTATACCCTAAGTTATGTCACTAAGCTTAAACTATAGTAATATAATTTAAAATACATATTCCATGTTTCAATATTTAAAACATTTAAGGTAATTATGAAAAATCTGGTAACTAGTAATGCTAATACAATTTTCTCTTGGAATACTTGTGTATATGTAAATATTTATATAAAATATACAAGTTATTCTGTTAAATATATTCTTCAAAACATCCTTTCTATTCCATAAACAGTGAGAACACGTTAGGTGTCAAAAAGTAGTAGATTAATTCATTTTAGGTGAGCTAAAATTTAAAGCAAAAAAATTTAAAGATTCTTATGTAACATTCCAGCCAGAAATAAAAATAAATCACAAATCTACAGAGTGAAAAAGCTCTGACGCCAGTCTTCTGGAGTATACGCCAATTTCTGATGGCTTAACGAGAATTTATGAAATCACATCTAGGAGACAGAAGGCAGTGCCGCATCCGTGAGTAAGGTGAGACGTCACTCTGAAGAAACCCGCCTTAAAGCAGAGCCTCTTACAGGTGGTACATTCAGTGACTTGAAAAACAGAAACAATCTTGACTTGACATCCAAGCTGAATGTTCAGATTATGTCAATGTGGGACTGCTATTGCCTCCTGGATGCTGGAAGAAGAGTGAAAAAAGAATATGAGAAAGGGAGGGAGGGACGGGGGGGGAGAGAGAGAGAAGGAAAGAGAGAAAGAAGAAGAAGGAGAAGAGGAGAAAGAGGATGGGGAGGAGGAGGGAGAGGGAGGGAGAGAAAGGGAGGAAGACGGATGGAGAAAGAGGGAGTCATTTTAAAAAAAAGCACATTTTACATTTAGTTTCTCACTGATAATGTTTAAAACCCTTTCAAACCAAATCTCTGAATGTACATAAAGAGGCCACAATTATCTTAAGTCATGAGGAAAAGAATCACAGAATGACCATACACATTAGAACCATAATATGCAGGATATTAAATAGCAGGATATAAAATAAGTATATTTCATACGCTTAAAGGAACAAAATTTACTAAGACAGAACAAAGGACAAACAGCTATAATATGTGACAATTTAAATATGAATCAATATGAATCAAACCCAAGGGACAGAAATGAAAATCACAATAGAAGTGATACACCAGAACAAACCCACCTGAGAGAGATAGGTGATAGATCTGGAGAAATCTCACAGCCTGTATGTGAAGAAACCACACAGAAAATGGCCCGTAGACGCGAGGAAGTGCATGTTTAAGGAGCATAAAGAGACAGGCAGGGTAGTGTGGAAAGGCCCACCATACAGAGTGTCAGAGCTCCAGAAAGAAATAATAGAATCGGGAGGAGAACCAATGAAAAGATGTGGTTCACAACTTTACAGATTTGTTGAAAAATACCAGTGTACACATTTAGGAAACCCAGGGACTCTGAGCCAGAATGTCTTAAATATTCATGCAGACATTTTTCAGGGAAATTACAGAACATCAAAGACAACAAAAAATCATAAAAGCTGCCAAAGAGAAAATCAGATTGCCTAAAAGTGAGGCAAAATTATACTAATGATCGAGTTCTCAGCACCAACAATAGGAGACAAAGACAGATGGCCAACAACGTCAAAGTGCTGGAAGATTATGCTATCTAGAATATTTTTGTCCAGAAAATCTATCTTCAAAGAAAAATACAAAATTTATACATTTTCACACAAGCAAATTGAAATTGTTTACTCTCCACTGGCTTTCACCCAGACAAACATTTTTGAGGAAGAAAGGAAATGGTGGCAGGATAAGTATGTGAGAATGTGCAAACAAGAGAAAACAAATGGCAAACGTGAAGCTAAACAAATATTGACTTACAAACCTCAACAAAAATGCCTCATAAATAGGGTTAAGTTATAAGCAAAATATGGACATTATAATATATAAGCATGGTGGTTACTGTGGGTAACACATTTAGGATCCTCCAAGTTTAAGAAAAGAGTAAATAAATTGATCAACATTAGAATTTGATGAGTGAATCTTTAAATTAATTAGATTTAGGCAAAATTTTTAGATTAATCATGAAAGACACAGCGTCAAGGTGAGTATCTCCTAAATACAGGGAAGAAATGAAGGGAGAAAGTCCTTCTCATTTTGAAAGATACAAAAATGAAATATTAAAGGCAAGGCAGAAGACAATATAAAAAAGATGTTTACATCCAATGTCTAAGTAATTTCAATGAGTATATTGCAATAGACTCTTCTTTTGAAAAATAGTTGGAGATTAAAAAAAGAGTTTTTCGAAAAAATCTACTTTATCCTACCATCTGGGAGGCTAGGTGGGTGGATTGCCTGAGCTCAGAAGTTTCAGACCAGCCTGAGCAAGACACAATATCTACTAAAAATAGAAAATCCAGACAGGTGGGGTTCAAGCACTTGTAGTCTCAGCTACTTGGGAGACTTAAGCAAGGGGATCTCCTGGCCTCAAGATTTTGAGGTCGCTGTGACCTATGACACCTTAGCCCTCTACCCAGTGACAGAGTGAGACTGTCTCAAAAAAAAATATCAATTTTATTCTTCTTAGGAAAGAATTACCCCTAATAAGAATAAAATGTAGAGTAAGAGAGGAAAACATATGTTATATAAATACCAACCAGAAAGGAAACTAGAAATAGAAGAAGGTATCTCCATGGGAGGTGGCAACAACGATGAACAATTGATGACTGGGAGAACTGACTAATCCACTTCTGAGCCAGGTTTGCCATTTTTAGAGAAAGAAGTCACAGATATGGAGAGAGAAAAAACTACAATGAACCCTTACTATTGGAGTGGGTTTGGAAATATATAGAACTCTTGTTTTTATTCATATGTGCACACAATTTTTCTCTCCTCTCTCTCTTCCTTTCTCTCTTCACCTGTTACATCACACACATGTACATGTACACACACACTACCTCTAGCTGTGTTCACCAAAAGGGCCTATGTATAATACTTGAGTATCTGTGAGCACTCCTAGCAACCAGTTCTTTGTCTTAAATATCATTGTTTACCAAAAGTTACCAGGATTCTAGACAAAACTAATTCCAGGACTGGGAAATGGGCAGCATGAAAATAAATATCTTGTCCAAGAAAGTAGTCAAAAAGGAATGGGGGACGTCTAAAGTCCAACGGAAGTCTGATGGAATGGTGTTCCCACTAGCCAAGCCTGGCACAATCTGAACATCAGAATAAGTAATGATGGTACTATGGTATCATTGTTACCCACTGATACAAGTAAACAAATGAATAAATAAAGGAAAAAGAGAAAACTTTTCCCTAGAGTAGAATTACAAGTAATAAACATAAAAAGAAGTTTACAATTTTAAAACTATCATTTACCCCAAATGTCAGAGCAATAATTATTCCAGCTAAGAGGCACTGATGGGTGTTAACATTAGTGAGAGGAGGTGTGAGTATCAGTCAGGGTTCTCCAGAGAAATGTACATACATACATACACATATATAAACATACGTGTGTGTGTGTGTTGTGCATATATGTGCATATGTATAGACAGCAACTAACTGGTTGAGGCTTACCAACTTTAATGAGAATAATCACCTTTATTAAGGTCAACTGATTTTTAATGTCAGCCACATCTATAAAATAGAAAAAAAATAGACACAACCAATACAACCAAAAAGTTAAATGCCAACCAAATTGATAAGTTTTTAGAAACTATCACAAAGGGAAAAAAGGAGATAATACTCAAATTACTAAAATCAGGAATGAACAAGAAAAATTACTACTGACCTATCGAAATAAAGATCTTCAGGAAATACTTTAAACCGTGTATGTCAGCAAATTATATAACATAGATGAAATGGACAGTTTCCTAGAATAATATAATCCACCAAAATTTATTCAAGAAGGAAAAGAAAACCTGAATATATTTGTAAGAAGTATAGAGATCAAGTACTCAATAAAATTTCTCTCAAAGGAAAACCCAAGTCCACAGTACTTAACTGATGACTCATACAAATTGTTTAAAGAAGAATTTATACCCAACTAAGACAAGAGAGTATTTTTTAACTCATTCTATGAGAACAATATTATGTGAAACCAAACATCACAAGAAAATAAAATTACAGATCATTACTTCTTATGAATATGGACATAGAAATCCTCTTAAAATGTAGCCAATTGAATCCAACCTTATCAAGAAGATTACACAGTATCATCAGGTAAGATTTATGGCAGAATTAAAAGAGTGGCTCAAATGCAGGAATGGATAAAGGATAAAACAAGGATAAAATAAACACTTCAATAAATACAGAAAAAATTGACAAAATCCAAAATTGTTTCGTGATAAACATGTTTAAAACACTAGAAATAGATGGAGATTTTCATAAACCTATGAAAGTATCTATCAAAAAATAAACCAATAAACCCCCCAAACTTAAAAACACCACAGCTAACATCATAAGTAATGCAAACTATGGAATTTCTTCTTCTATGGTTAGGAACCAAACAAGGATGTCAACTCTCAGCAGCATCATTCCACATTGTACCTGAGGCTTTCACCAGGGTGATAACTCCAGAAAACAAACTGGTATTCACATTGGTATGAAAGAAGTAAATTACCTTTCATTTGAAGATGTCATGATCGTATATTTAGAAAACCCTAAAGAATGCATAAAGAAACCAATTAGAGCAAATAAATTATTTCATCAAAGTTATCACATGCAAGATCCAAATATAAAGACCAGTTGTGTTTTTATACACTAACAATGATCTTCTCAAAAATGAGACAATTTCACTGATAACATCCAAAAAGAAGAAATACAGTAGAACCTCTATAAGTTGACCACTCAAGGGACTATAACAAATTGGTCAACATATGGAGGTGGTCAACATAAGGAAAGGAACTAGGCCTGCTGTACTGATAAGTACATGTGGTGCACGCCCAGTAAATGAAAATTAGGTCAACTTAAGGAGGTGGTCAGTGTAGGAAGGTGGTCAGCTATCAAGGTTGTACTGTACTTAGGATAAAATTTAACCAAAGAATTGCAAGACTAATATATTATAAACTATGAAACATTATTAAAGGAAATGAAAGAATAATCAAACTGACAAAACAATACACTCACTCATAAATCAAAAGAAGCAATATCGTTAAGAGGTCAATACACAACAATCTTATCTACACCTTAAAGCAATTCTTTGGAAAATAAGGTGGGGCAAATTGTGGTACCAGAAAAAAAGGAAGTGTTAAAAAAATCCCAAATTAATCTTGACAAGCCAAAAAGACACAGGAATCAACTAAAACTCCCCATGGTTGAAAAAAATTAAGTTGAACAACAAAAGAATTGTATTTTTTGAAAACAAAAGTAGTATTAGATTCTAACCTGAATTATAAAATAAATATTCAGGTTTCTTAGAACATATTGATGGTTACTATAAGCTTAGGAGAAACACAGTGTGAAAGACCCTCCTGGCTCTAAGAGTAGAATGAGGAATCAGTTTGGTAGGACAGTTTTGTATTTTTGTTGTGATGATGGTGATATTAGTATACATGTAAAATTAAATTGCATAGAACTGCATACACACATTCACACACACACAAACACACACACGTGGGTGGATATAAAACTGGTGAGTAAATAAACAGTACTTTGCACCAGTATCAATCCCTTGGTTGTGATATTATACTATCTACATGTAAATGTAACACCATTAGGAAAGCTAACTAAAGGGTTATAGATCTTTTTATATTACATTAATTCTTAAAATTTCATGTGAATTTACATTTGTCTCAAAATAAATAATTTTAGTAACAAATTAAACATCATGGAAAGAGAAAAGAGACTAAACACAGAAGCAATGGAAACTACAGGAATAAAATACAAATAAAAATAAATTAAATAAAGGTGAAATTCATTCAAGTTTTAAAATATGTGGCTCAGAGTTCCATAAAGAGAAGAATGAAAGAATGGTTTAAAATTATTCTTCAAAAAGTTAATAGCAAAAATTCTCATGATATAATAAAAGAGATTATCTCTCCCTATAGAGAGCAAAGCTATTCCAAGTACAATGAATACAAATAAAACCATTTGTTGGGGGACATCACAGTTAATAGAAACAAAAAAAGCAGGAGAAAGAGAGCAAAGGCACTATTATGAAATAACAATAATACTTAAACTCTAATAGACTATGAAATCCTAAAGCTAATAGAATAATTTTTAAACTCTCAAAGTAAAATTTAATACCTGAGAATTATTAAAAGCTAGAAGTAAAATAAGGGTATTTTTCAAAGAAAAAATACGATATTTTCAGCAATTATTAACAAGCAGAAAAACAAATAACAATAAAATTACAAAATATTCTTCAGAAATAATGATTCATGTTAAAAAAAGGAAGTTGGACTTTAGAGCAAATGGACTTAACAGGCGTTTACAGAACATCTCACCCCCGAACTACAGAATATACATTCTTTTCATCAGTACATGGAGGATTCTTAAAGATAGACCACATTTTAGTCCACAAATGATCCCTGGGTCAATGAAGAAATACAGACAGAAATTAAAAATTCTTGAATTGAATGAAAATCAAAACACAACATACCAAAACCTGTGCCAAACACTAAAGCCATGCATAAAGGAAAATTATAGAATTAAATGTCACATCTAAAAAAGTGGAAAGGTCAGATATTAGCAATCTCAGATTGCACCTCAAGGACCTACAAAACAAGTACAAACCAAACCCAAAGTTTTCAGAAGAAAACACGTAATAAAACCCAAACATAACTAAATAAAACAAAACACAGTATCAATGAAATAAAACAATACACAGGATCAAAACAATACACAGGATCATTGAAACAAAACTTTACTTCTTTGAGAAGATAAACAAAATTGATAAGCACTAACTGAACTAACCAAGAAGTGAACCCAATAAAGAAAATCAAAAATGGAAAAGGACTTATACCACAAAAATGCAAAAGAACACAGAGGTGACCACAAACAACAATATGCTTACAAACTATAAAACCTGACAGAAATGGGTGATGCACACTCCCAAGATTGAATTTGAAAGAAAGAGAACATGTGAATAAATCAATGATAAATAGCAAGATTGAACAGTAAAAATCTTCCAATTAAAAAATAAATAAATAAATACAAACAAACAAAACCTCAGACCAGATGGATTGACAGCAAAATCCCACCAGACATACAAAGAAGAACTAGTGCCAATCCTACCGACGCTGTTCCAAACTATCAAAAGGAGGGAATTCTAAATTCTTACTTTGAAGTCAGTAGCACCCTGATCATAAAGTCAAGCTTTATAAGCTCTGTGGACATAACTATGGAGATTCCTCAAAGAATCAAAATTAAGTCAACTATCCATTCCATAATCCCACTACTATCTACCCAGAAGAAAATAAATTAAAAAAATTATTATGTCAAAATGTACCTACACTCATATGTTTATTGCAGCACAATTTAGAGTTCCAAAGATATGGAACGAAACTAGTCAACCAATGAATGGATTAAAAAAATACATTATACCTACCATGATGTATCACTCAGTGATAAGAAAGGATGAAATAATGTCTTTTGTTGTAACATAAATGGAACTGTAGGGCACTATCCTAATGAAGTAATACATGAACATGAAAATAAATTCCACATATTTTCACTTCTAAGTGGGAGTTAAAATATGGCTACACAGGGCACACAGAATACTCTAGTGGACTTGGGAGACTCATGGCAGGGTGGGAACAAGTGAAGGATGAGAAATTGCCTGTAAGGCACCATGTACATTATTCGTGTGATGGGAATACCAGTAGCCCAGGCTTCTTTACTATACAATATATACATGTGATGGAATTCCACTTTTACCTGCTAAACCTAATAATAAGAAAGAAAGAAAGAAGAGAGAGAGAGACAAAAGAAAGATCTCTGCATTTTAAAAAAACAATAGAAATAGTAACAACGTGGATAAATGCAAGATAATAATTATACTGTCATTTGGAATTCAAATTATATTTAGAACTAAAATTTTTCAAATCTGGGCAGCACCTGTGGCTACTCTGCACCTGTGGCGGAGTAGGGCACCGGCCCCATATGCCGGAGGTGACAGGTTCAAACCCAGTCCTGGCCAAAAAACTGCAAAAAAACCGAGGACAATTAATGACAATTAATGACATGGCGGGAATGGGGGAAGGGGATAGCAGTGAGAGAAAGAATGAGGGAGGGGTGGAGAAAGGAAGAGCAGAGAGAGGGAAGGAGTGAGGGGGGTGGGGTCTTGGTGTGTGCCACACCTTTTGGGGGCAAAACACAATTGTAAGAGGGACTTTACATAAAAAATACAATCAGTGTAACCTGGTTTCTTGTACCCTCAATGAATCCGCAACAATAAAAAAACCAAAACAAAAAACATTTCAAATACATAAACACAAAAATTAAAGGACAAAATGAGATTCAAATATTTTATGATTATACCAGTGTCAGGAAGTGGCAAAATAGTAAATTAAGTATGCAGTACTGCACATAGGTAATAATAAAATATAATTATCAGAAAATAAAGGTAAAATCTTATAATAAAATATTGACAGCAATAAAAATTTTGGAGGCTCCCCAGATATTAAGAAATTAAATAACACACATATGGGTCAAAAGTAGAAGATATATTGAATTGAATTAAAATGAAAATATGACACATGAAAATGCCTGGGATGGTGCTAAAGCATTGTTTAGAAGGAAATCTCTAACATTAAACTCCAATAGTTGAAAAAAAAAAAAAGAAAAATCACAAATCTTTTATTTACAATTTGACCTTATAAAATAAGAAAATAAAGGAATAAGATTAACTCAAACAAATAAAAGGAAAAAATAAAAAGAAGTCATTGAACTTAAGAATAGAAAAATAGAGAAAAATTAATAAAACCAAATGTTCCTTTAAAATGTTTATTTCATTAAACTGAAAAACGTTTTGGCATATTTATAAACACAAATTACTAAAATTACCAATCTGAATATTAAAATAATGGAGACATCACTACAGAGCCTACACCCATCAAAGGTATAATAGGGAATATTGGGAGAAACTCAATTCCTATAAATTGTATGATGAAGATGAAATAGAAAAATTACCAGAAAAATCTAAACTGTCAAACCTAACTAAATAAAACATAAAATAAGTAGCCCTCTATCTTTTAATTTATATAATATGTAACTACCTGCAACAACAACAAAAAAATCCAGGCACAGAAAGTTTCACTATTAAATGTTATAAAGCAAACTTACATAAGACTTCATATGGAGAAGCAGATAACTCTTCTAAAATGACATCTAATTAGATTGCTACATGTTATTACTGTAAAAAAGAAAACTGAGTTTGCCAGAGAAAAGATAATTTAAATAAATGATAAAAGAAAAAGAACTTTTGTTAAGAAGTGATAAAACCAAAGCGAAGTTTGCCCGAGCATTGGGGTACCCCTATATGCAAGGGGGACTACGGAAAGATGTGAGTGACGTGGCTGACAGAGAGTGTTTCCATGTCCTAGAATAAAATTATAAACAGATGTAATCTTGCATTGCCATGAGTTGTGCCTCCTTGTTGGGAGAAGAGCCTCCCTGAAAACTTGCCTCCATAGTTAAAATAAACCGTGATGCCAGAAATGAAATATTTCACTGCATCCTAGGTATCATTAAATGTAAAGTGAGCCACAATTTTTGTACCACTATGAAAGAGTAAAGCAGTTAATGTAACTTTGTCATTTGTTAGAATCATGTATGCTTATTGAGAAAGAGTACCGATACCTTTCAGGCATAAATTATTTACCTTTTAATATATAAAAAGAAAAATATGCTTTTTGACTGAAATGTTAAGGGCTTACAAAATCTAGTGATGTCCTCTGTTACAGCATATATTTTCAAGTTTGCACAAGAAATGACTCAGTCAAGCTTGATGTCTGTGTCATTGTGATTATGAGATGCCATATATTAAACAACAAATCTCAATTTCTTAGATTAAAAATGTAGGAAAAATGTGTACCTTAGCATTAATTAAATACTCAAATTTGCTAACAAAAATATTTACACTGTCAAAAGTAAATAAGCTACTTATTAATTTGAACTTTGCTTTAGCCGTAACACTCAACTATCTTGTGTACAACAAGCACTTGCTGAGTTTCCTCTAGTCCCTGAGCAAGGAAAGACATACTCTTTGTTACAAAGTACTAGTGCCAAAATAGAATGAAAATACATTGTGAGATATATCAGAAACAATGACATGGCAATGACCTTATGGGCTCCTGTTGGGTGAAAGGGTTAGATTTTATCTTCGGAGTGAAAGAAAATCTATGCAAACGGTTCCAACACGAGATGTCTGTATATACAGTAGGTAAAACATAAAAATGGGAAGATGTTGATTTGAATCCATAGGCTTTTACATTACTTATCCCACAAGGAGGTCCATTTCATAATCATAAAAGGATCAATTCATCAGGAAGACATATCAATTTTAACCATGCATACAACAAATAAAGTTTTGAGATACACATAGCAAAAAAATAGAAAATTTAAATGGATATATAGTGAAATAGATAATTATATGTATAGAATTTATAACACTTCTCAACAATAATTATAAAAATAGACAAAAAATTAGCAAAGGTGTAAAAAATTTACCAGGATATCAATGAATTAAAACTAATCGATTTTAGAGAAAATGTCACCCCTGAATTGCACAATGCACATTCATCTCAAGTACACTAAGAACACTCAACAAGGTAGACCATAATTATGGAGAAGAAAATCATTTTCAATAATTTCAAATAATTGAAATAATACTGAGAGACTTCTGGTTTCTGCTCTGGCATATACAGAACTTGAAAGTTGTGACTGCAACTTCACAACAACAACAAAAAACAAAATCAAACAGTTCTTAGATCCATCAGACACATGAAGTGACAAAGCAAGGGACAGATGGGTGAATACAAAGAATCACAACTCACTACAGCAGAAGCCCAGTAGCCAAAATCTCTGTGGGAATAAAGCCAGGGGGCAGGAAAACTCAAACTACAGTTGGCAAACTGCTGGAGGCTCAGTGGAGACACGTTTGAGAGTTAAAAGCTCTCCTGAAAGTACTGAAAAAATAGGCAGATACAAAAAGCACACATTGTGTGAATTCCATTTACATGAAATCTTATGACTGGAAACACTAATCTGTGCTGACAGAAACCGGAGCAGTGGCCATGGGGTTGGGTGAACTGATGCTCATCAGGGAGGCTCATCAGGGAGGCTCACCCAGGAACGTTCTAGGATGACGGAAATACTCTGCATTTCAAGGGAGATGTAGGTAATGTGGGCATAGACACATCTGTCAAATTCACTAAAAAATACTTGTAAGATCTTTACAATGAATTGCATATGTAAGTTGTACTTGAACAATAAATTTTAAAAATTAGACAAATACACACCCAACTCTTATTTTGTAGAGACGGAGTCTCACTTTATCACCCTTGGTATAGTGCCATGGCATCACACAGCTCACAGCAACCTCCAACTCCTGGGCTTAAATGATTCTCTTGAAACCCAGTCCTGAGTAGCTGGGACTACAGGCGCCCGCCACAACGCCCGGCTACCTTTTTGTTTTGCAGTTCAGCTGGGACCAGGGGCTGGGGTCCTACTTATTGAGTCACAGGCACCGCCCCACACCCAATTCTTTTTAGCACTGCTTGCTCTTGTATTACAAGTAAAAAATGTAATAACAGAAGAATCAAAGTTTCAATTTCACAATGCCTTGCCTCCATATGTTTGTGTATGTGTGGGGGGGGGGAGTGAGAGAATGAGAGCAAAAGAGAGAGAGAGAGAGAGGGAAAGAGAGAGACAGAGAGAGAGAGAAATACTATAAATAGAAGGAAAAACAAAAAGGCAGAAGTGGAAAATCCCTGTTGCCACATTGTTCAACTTTAAGAAAGTTACTTAGGTCCTCATTTTCCACCGGGAATGGCACTGTGCCCACTAAGGAACCCAGGGTCCCCTCTGCTGGGTCGGTGAGGCAAACCAGGCACATGGTCAGGGGTGAATGGGGACACCAGGGGAACTAATGCTGAATTCAACATGCAGGGCACAGGTAATATTCACCAGAAGAAACACCGAGAGCTTTACTCACTTTTCCCTCCCATTTTAGATCTTTCTGATGCTTCCTATGCCAAGAACTCCCAGTTAGAGTTCAGGGAAGGAAGGCACAGAGGAAGCCAGGACATGGTTGCATTAGCTTTTCTATTTCAAGCTGTCACAGCTGCAAAATTGTTCAATGTGACTCCGCGGGGAGTGCTACCCAGCTATGCAAATGAGTTCCAAATGTGACATTTGTCAGCATGGGGTGGGGTGAGGACTGTGAAGGCTGGGTGACTGCCCCTGGCCTGTCTGTGGGACTGAACCATGTCACCAAGGAGCCAGCCACCATTGATTTCTGCCCGTCCATCATATCACTGTGACCGTCTCCTTGTGAGGTGGAAAGGAAAAAGAAAGAATGGACAGACAAAAGACAGGTATAGAGAGGAAGAGAAAGTTAGAAAGTGTTTCTCCCTTTACTTACTCATCCTGCTCTCAAGTAGTTTCAAGGTCACTGTGCTGTGGCCCCCACCAAGCCAGCCTCGACCCTCACCAGCATCACACTTGCAGAGGGCCATGGCCAGGTTGTAACCCAGTCTTCATTTCTCCTCTTCTTCTTTATGAAATTTTGTTTGTTATGGCTTAATTAGTATTTTTGTCATATTCTTTAGAACATACTCATTAAAGAATAGAAATGAGTTGGAGGTATCTGGGTATGATATGAATTCTAAACCATGTAGGCAGAAGATATGAAATATTGCCAGTACTCTTGGCAGTCCTTGGCTTAAAAAAAAAAAAAAAGATTCTTATTCTTACAAGATGTACCAAGTAATAGAAAAACATCGGAGTATAGTTGAAATCTGGAGGTGGCTGTAAAATATACCTTTACGGATTAAAATATTTACAGCACTTAGTTTCACCAAGAAACTCTTATGTTATGTTATGTTATTTTCCCTTTTGTAAAAGAACCCCTTTCTATTAGTAAAATAATCCCCTACTCACACATGAAAACATCTGGAGGGTGGGAGGTGACACGAGAGATGAGATTAGTGTCAGGAAACAGGGTAGAATTAAGGAATCAAAAAGGCCCTAGGGGGGTTCGTGGACATGCAGTCTAAAACAGGTTTATTTCTAAGTGGTTTATTCTCTTAATATTTTCTGTCTGACCAGGCCTGGGTCTTCTTTCTATATGGAAGCCAATTTTTCATAGAGAAAAACTGTGCCCTTAGTAGTTATCCCTCTTGTCAAAGGGCTGCAGAAGACAGTGATCAGATGGTTGAAGCAGGACAGATGTGCAAAAAGTTTCTGCTAATGTTCTCCTTTGAGGTTTACACCATGATTCCTGTGACGCATTAGAAATTCTTTTTTTTTTTTGTAGAGACAATCTCACTTTGTCGCCCTTGGTAGAGTGCTGTGGCGTCACACAGCTCACAGCGACCTCCAACTCCTGGGTTTAAGCTATTCTCTTGCCTCAGCCTTCCGAGTAACTGGGACTATAGGCACCTGTCACAAGTCCCAGTTAGCCTTAGAAATTCTTAACTGAGTTGGTTTAAAACTTCCTTTCTTCAGTGATGATCTATTTGCTAAGTAGAATTTAGTGAACAACAGAGAAAACTTGCAATCCTTGGCTTAAAAAAGAAAAAGACTGTTATCCTTAGAAGATTCACCAAGTAATAGAAAAACATCAGAGTATAGTTGAAATCTGGAGGTGGCTGTAAAATATACCTTAAGGATTCAAATATTTACAGCACTAATTATTAGGGTTTTCCTGGTGGAATTAATAACATTGCTTTTAAGAAGTATCTGTGCTATGCTCCACAGTAGTCTCATATAAGGACCAATGTATCAAAGGACCTATCACAAAAAGAATTATGAACATGGCTGCTGGAACAGTGTAGAGTCTCAGTAGGAAATGTACCAGGATTAAAGTGCTTTGAAGGGTGGACCAGGTGCTGGTGTCAGTACAGCTTCCCAAAGGGAGCTCTTGGGAGATAGGTGCCCACAGTGATGTTCAGCAATGAGGTGTGTGGGTCGCATTCTTTCTAGGATGAGTTCATGAACTTAATTGTCTCACCTGTATGAAAGAAAACTCTATAACTAGCTTGGACTGAAAGGGACAGAAAGAATTTATAATAAAAGGAGAGATCAGGTCTCCACATTTCTATGGCTGGGAAGCAGGACAAGAGTTGCCCAGTGGCAAATTTAAATTATATTTTTCATCTTTATTTTTTAATTAATTTTATTGAGTATGTTTGCATATGTAAATGTATATGTGTATATATCTACTATAATTGTACAATTCACTGAATATTAACAAACCCATCCATGTGGCCACCAATACAGTCAAGACGTAGAGTTTTTCCACTTTCCACTTTATCCATTGAGCCAGCCTATGCCTCTTTAGAGGGGAGTTGAACTCATTCACAATTATTAAACAAATTGAAAAGTGGGGTAGATTTCTGTTCATTCTCTTTAATAGAACTTGACTGCTTTGTTTTACCTTTTGAGCCATTGTGTTATCTGGACTCTGGACTTCTCTTCACATTGGAGGAGTTTGTGCAGAGCAGTGCATAAGGCAGGCCTGAGTTCTTCTTACAGGGCAGCTCTGGTCTTGACAAATTTCCTCAACATTTTAGAGTCCTGAAAGTCCTTATTTTTCCCTTATATAAGAAACCTAGGGCAGCGCCTATGGCTCAGTCAGTAAGGTGCCAGGCCCATATATCAAGGGTGGTGGGTTCAAACCCAGCCTTGGCCAAACTGCAACAAAAAAGTAGCTGGGCGTTGTGGTGGGCACCTGTAGTCCCAGCTACTCAGGAGGCTGAAGCAAGAGAATCGTCTAAGTCCAGGAGTTGGAGGTTGCTGTGAGCTGTGTGATGCCACAGCACTCTACCAAGGGTGAAAAAGTGAAACGCTGTCTCTACAAAAAAAAAAAGAAAAAAGAAAAAAGAAACCTAGTTTTGCAGGATTCAAAATTTTAGGCTAGCCATGATTCTGTTTGAGCACACTAAAAATGGGGCTCCTGGCTTATAAGTTCTCAGTTGAGAAGATAGTGGTGAGTCTGATGGGTTTTCCTTTGTAAGTTATAAGATATTTTTTCCTTATGGTTTGTGGGAATTCCTATGTTGTGTCAACCAGTTTGACAACTATGCATCAGGGTAATTGCCTCTTACCACTGAATCTCTCAGGAGTCCATTGAGCTTCTTGTACCCAAATGTGAAGATTTCTAGGAATACCTGGGAAATTTTTCTTAAGCTTTCCCTCAAATAGGTTTTTCAGCCCTAGTTTTATTTTCTTCTGCACCCTCAGGGATGCCTATAATTCATATGTTATGTTTCTTTGTGTAACAAGTCATGGACAACTACTACTGAATGATTAGTGGGCCAAGGAGGACATTAAGATGGATATTAAGACGTTAAGAAATAATAACAAAGGAAACATAAGTGATCAAAATATGTGGGATTCTGGAAAAGCAGTCCTAATAGGAAAATTCATAGCCTTAAATGCCTACGACAAAAAGACAGAACAATCTCAAATCAACAGTCTGATGATTTGCCTCAGGAATTAGAATAGGAAGAGCCAAACAATCCCAAACCCAGAAGAAGAAAACAAATAATGGAGGTCAGAGCAGAACTATATGAGATACATAACAAAATAATTATTCAGAAGATTAATGTAACACAAAGTTAGTTCTTCGAAAATCAACAGACCTCTTGCTAGATTAAGAAAAACAAAAAAGAAAGGACCCTAAAAAACTCAACCAGAAGTGAAAAAGGAGATATTATAACTGATATCACACAAATGAAAAACATCATCTCTGCACATGAACTAGAAAACACTGAGGAAATGTACAAACTCTTGGAAAGCACAACCTTCTTAGCTTAATTAGGAAGAAGTAGAACTCCCAAACAGACCAATAACAAGGAATGAAATTGAAGAGGAAATAAAACCCTTCCCACAAAAACGAGTCCTGCATCAGATTGTTTCATAGGCAAAACTTTATCAGACCTAAAAAGAGGAACAGGTAACTGTATTGTGGAAATTATTCTGTCACATTGAGAAGGAAGAATATTCCCCACCTTATTCTGTGAAGCCAGCATCCCCTTTATAACAAAACCAAGAAAGGAAACAACAATAAAAGAAAACTGCAGACCAATATTCTTTATGAAACAGAAAAGAGTCCAAATAGCCAAAGCAATCTTAAGCAAAAAGGACAAATTGAGAGGGATCAATTTACCTGACTTCAGGCTTATACTTACAAGGCTATAGTAACCAAAACAAACACTGTGGAAGAGAATCCCCATTCACTCCATGGTGCTAGGGAAACTGGAGAGCCACCTGTAGAAGAATGAAGAGGTCCCACACCCCTCACCACTCACAAAAATTAATACACAGTGGATCACAGACTTACACCTAAGACATAAAACACAAGCACTGTGGAAGAAAAGATGGGCCAAAATGGTAGAAGTTGGCCTAGGCAAAGAATTGATGACAAAAACCCATAAAACATCATGGTGACAACAAAAAATAAATGGGACCGGATCAAATTACAAAGCTTCTGCACAGCCAAGGAAACAGTCAATAGAACTAATGACAATCTACGGAATGGGAGAAAACATTTGCATGCTATACATCCAATTAAGAACTCAAGTAAATCAGCAAGAAAATATCAAACAGCCTCACAAAAGACACAAACAGATCTTCTTTCTTTTCAAAAGAAGATCAACTAGCAGCCAATAAACATTAAAAAATTCTCAACATCTCTAATCATCAGGGGAATGCAAATTAAAATCACAAGGCGTGCCACCTAAATCCAGAGAGATTGGCTTTTATCAAAAGACCCCAAAACAACAGATGCTGGCATGGATGTGGAGAGAAAGTAACAAAGCAGCAAATTAGTACAACCCCTTTGGAAAGTCATGTGGAGACAGCTAACAGGACTAAAAGTAAACCTACCATTTGATAGGTAGCAATTTGATACCCAAAGGGGGAAAAAAGTCATTGTATCAAAAATATCTATGTACTCAAAATGTTTATAGCAGCACAATTCACAACCTTAAAGATGTGGAATCAACCCAAGTGCCCATTGATACATGAGTGGATTAATATAATATGGTATATGTTTACCATGGAGTACTACTCAGCCATAAAAAATGATCAACTAATCCCTTTGTAACAACGTGGATGGAACTGGAGACCATTATGCTAAAAGAATTATTACAAGAATGAAAAAACAAACACCACTTGTCCTCACTATTAAATTGGAACGAATTGATCAATGCCCATAGGCACATTTGGTAGTGACGCTCAATGGAAAGGAAGCAGGTGGGAGGGGCCAGGCAGGGAAGGTTAAATTCGCACCTAATGGGTATAATACACACCATCTGGGGGATGGTCACACTTTGTAACTTTGACACAAACTGTATAAAAGCAATTCATGTAACCAGAATATTTGTACCCCCATAATATTCTGAAATGTAACAATTAAATGTTTTAAAAACTCTAATTGAAAAGAAGATGGTAATATGTATTCTTCTCATATATATTTATGTTACAATTGACAACTGACTTTGCTCTATTTTGCAAAGTCTAGAAATTCAATTACCTAATTGAATAGAAAGGCACTTAGTGAACCAAGATTTAATCATTCATTCCCCAAACCATCTCTCTTGCTCAGTCACCTCTCATTCAATTACTGCAGTAGCGTACTGAAGCATTGTTATTAAATGGATACTGTAAGGACACAACAGTGCGTAGTGAGGAACCGACGGGTTAACTCTGAGATTTAATCCAATGTCATAAATCCTCTCAGAGCTGTAAGCTCACATTTCTAAGGAGAACCAAATGCTTCTCCTTGCTTTATAATTGCTTTAGGAGTTTTTTTTAAATTATCATTAAAGAGCAACATTTTATTTTATTAAAAAAAAATTAAAACAGAATATATTTTAAAGAGAAGCTGGCAGAAGCACTGATATTAGCACCAAATTCTAGTTTGACTTTCTGGAGGTGTCTAAAATATATTAAGAAGTTATCAGGCTACTTTTAGCAGACCAAGTCACATTTAATATATTAATTTTGAAATATACTATTCAAGTGAAGATGAATTACCAAGTTCCAACCCAGACAGCGCTGTCTGAGAGGGGTGTGTTGTGAAATTTCCTTAGCAAGTGGAGTAGAGAAAACGGGAACTAAATGGGAATTGACCTGGAAATGCTTTAAATCCAGAAGGTGAGGATGGGAATAAGAGACAAAGGCCGAATACCTCAGGGAAGTAAGGTTTCCAATTTTGAAAAAAAATGTTGCTGTGGCAAATTTATTACTTCAGGAAGTAACGTTAGGTTTGGAAACTGGGTCCCTGACACAGCCAAGTAGATGTCTCTCAAAATTTCCATAACTAGAAGGGAATAAGGATCCTTAGAAACTATCCCCCTAATTAGGAAGACATACTACAATACTTATATTTAATTGGATACTTTTTCTTGGGTTATCTGTAGTAGAAACTTCCTGGGGGCGGAGTATGTGTGCAGCACATGACATCATCCACAGACAAGTGTCCAAAACACATGAAGAGAAACTGAGCTTCCTCTCTGCTGTAATTCAGAATCAAACTGTTCTCAGGATCTCAATGTATAACTGAAGTGTGATAAAAATAAAGATTGGCAGAAGCTAACTAAACGTGATTGTTAACAGCAGATTTACAAGAAAGTTAGATTTATATGAGGGCTTCCTATTAGTAACAAAGACTATGATTTGAGCTGTATAATTTTGAAAAATACTTTTTAAAACAAAATAGATCTACTCAAAATAATTTCCAAAAGGATAAAGAATAAATGCAAGCTTTAAAACACTATTATTAAGGGTTTTTGAAGCTATAAATGATTTTGTATGATAAATGGGAATTAATATATAACCATAAAAACCCCAAACACTCCTCTAGCACAATCAAGGGATAATAAAGAATATAGTTGACTTTCCTATGCCCATTTAATTCAATCCCATCTAGTTTTCCCTCATCATGGGTTTCTAATTCCAGGGTCTGTAATTCTCTCTGCTGAGGGAATCCCAAAATGACACAAAGGAAGCTCTCACTAAGTCCAGCGCTTCTCAGGCTCTGAGTCTTTTGTGACAGTTTTCTCCTTTTATTTTCTTAGCACTGGTAAAGAAACCGTGATTACATCATGACAGCCTCGTGAAGAAGGAACATGTGTTTACCCTGCAAACACGTATATTCCCAGAATAAGTGCACTGTGTAAGGACTTGATCTATCTCTATTCAACTGGACGTGTGCTCAATTTTTTAGTTGAAAGAAATCACAATATTTTCTTCTAATAGACAGAGGGCAACTTAAAACCAAAAAGTTTAACTACTTCCATCTGTGAAAATAAACAAATAAACCACCTGCTTTTTTTTTTTTTTTTTTTTGCAGTTTTTGGCTGGGGGCTGGGTTTGAACCCACCACCTCTGGTATATGGGGCCAACGCCCTACTCCTTTGAGCCATGGGCAGTGCCCTAAACCACCTGCTTTTTAATTTTTCTGTGGACCATGAAAAAAACTAAAACATAAATATTTAAAATTTTACATTTGTTTGATAATTTAAGTTTCTACTTCTAAATTCTATGTACTGACATCTTGTAAAAGACAATAAGTTTTTAACTTTAAGGTCAGAAATTCATCTTGAGAGTGTTTTCATGTAAAATTGTAACATGGAGTCTATTCCTTTAATTTTCACAGTTTTAATAAATGCTAGAATTTTCCTCCTTATTTGAATGCAGTGATTGATTTTCAACCCTTTTTATTATTTCAAAACATGAAGGGCATACAAATGTCTCTGTTACATGGAAACGTGGGCTGGTTTTCTCTTCTGAGATGTCACCTTGCTGTTGAGTCCTCTGGGGAGAATGCCGTGTCGCATATGGTAGGAGGGACGGAAGACACGAGAAAAGGAGGTGACCCACCTCTGACAGACTTTTCCCTAAGAACGCCTAATCCCATTCATGAGGACGGAGCCCTCAGGACTCCATCACGCCCTAAGCCCACACCTCGTAAGTTTCACTGTGAGTTTTAGAGGGAACATAAACATTGAACATCTAAAGAAAGTTTCTGGCTATTTTTTTGAGTACACTTTCTCAATCTGTATCATTCAAATAATCTGTTTACTTCATCAAAATTATCCTTATTTGGCCTAAACTAATCATAATATTACCATTCATAGATTGTTCTCTATCATTTTACTGTTTTACATTTCATAGATTTCTGCTCTTTTTATTGTCGTTTCCTTCCTTCTCGTTGCTTTTTGCTATTTTACCAGAGATATTAGTCAGTGCAATTAAAGCAGGAAAAAGAAGCAAAGATAATTGGAAGGAAAACTCCACAGCCCTCTCTGCTTGCAAAAGACGATTGCCTGCACCAAATCCGTAAAGACTCCACTACAAACATATTAGAAAAGATGAGTGAATTTAGGAAGGCCATGGGATATAAGGTTAACACTCAAAACCTCATTTCTATGTATTATTTAAGACAAAAGTTGTGAGGTAATTTATATAGAAAGGGCAGTCTTGTTTCGGCTGAAACCTTAATGCCAGCCCATGGGCCACTGTTATACCCTGATGTAAATCAGAAAGAACCATATCTATAGAACTAGGAATCTTTAAAAATAATTGGTGTAAATCACAACCCATAATTTGGAAGAACTTAAAATTTGGGGGAGTAGAAAAATCTTCTCCAGGGGCCCTTTTTAGTTCATACCTTCTAATGAAACTGCATCAGTAAGGAAAGACTTCTTGAGTTTGGCCAGATGAAGGATTATGGAATTCATCAACTGATTTTGATTTATTTAGATAGGCTCTCTTGATGTCATCAGGATATGAATTTTCAATATTTTATTCATAAAGCTTTTTTTGTGAAATTTTTTGTCCAATTTTACTCTCATTAAAAAAAATAAGGGACTTAACATTTATTTTCTTATCCCTGAACTTTTGCAGGCTATGTGATAGCTTTAGTAGAATTGAATTTGGGATTAATTGAAAACCAACTGTTTTTGTTGTTGTTGTTCCCATAATTTTTCCTATAATCGTAGGTGAGTGAATCCTTGCACACGCAGCCCTGTGTGCCAGGCTTTTCCCTTAGTGTAACATGTCCATGAGCCAGTGGGTGAAGAGTTCAGCCTTTGCTCTAAATCATACCCTAAGGAAAGTTTTCAGATTAGTGCTTCCTTTTAAATTACTAAGGAAGACGTGCCTTTTTATTCATTTATTGAAGGAAACTTTTACAGTGTCAAGTCATATTCCATTTCTAATTTTCCTTGATTTAGTTGATTACAAAATGAGAGCTTAGCAAATTAACACCACAGATGCCAAGATAGAATAGCTTAGCATAATTTATGCCATGATGTTGTTTATCTAATTTTCTAAATGATATTAAGGATACAAAGTGTTTCTACAATATTAAAGCGACATTTTCTTGCAGGGGCATACTTATGAATGCATCATGTTCTAAATATTTTATTTTCTAGTACTTTATGAATAAAATATGATTTTAAATACTCCTGCCTTTGGCCTTTTATTAATGATTAAGATGAAAGCAAGGAATCTATATGATCGAAAATGCCACCAAGTAGTTCCCTTTGATCTTAATGGCATTTACACCTATCACACCCACCTGTCATTTCTGTTTGCTCTGCAATCTTAACACAGAATTTATTTTTTCCCTATATTCAATTTTTTATTTCACTTCATCTTCCCAATACAATATATGAAGCTAGAAACTAAAATCCAATATCAAACATGGAAGGAATGAAGGTCAACGCAGATAACCTTCTCCACCAAGTGTGAGCATGGCAGACTCTGCCATTCAGCCAGAGCAGTTTTAGTATTAAACTTTTGAACACTAGTCTAAAAAATAATCTACATTTTTAAGTGGAAAAATATTACCATTCTTAAACTGAGGCTTTATAACTGTTATATGCCTAGTTGACTCAGATGTTAAAATATGCTAATGGACATTTTATGAAATATTTTGTTAAAAAATTGGATTGGCACTTTTTTTTTGTCTATCTACAAATATGCAACTATCTTGCCTGTTACAAGAGTACACTGTGCTGGCTGACATTTTCTAACTCAATTTTCACTGGGTTTGTGTTTTTGTTTTAAATTTTTTTAGACACTGAGAATGCTACAAAAATTTTTTTAAAAACTTTAACAATCTTTTAATCTCAGATCACCCTCGGTACAGTACCATGGCATCAGAGGTCACAGAAACCTCAAACTCTTGGGCTTAAGCAATTCTCTTGCATCAGTATCCCAAGTAGTGGGACTACAGGCACCCGCCACAACACCTGGCTATTTTTTGTTGCTGTTGTCATTGTTGGTAAGCTGGCCTGGGCTGGGTTTCAACCTGCCAACTTCAGTGTCTGTGGCTGGCACCATAACCACTGTGCACTGGTGCCGAGCCAACCTCAGATAACACCTTAACATGTGATATCTCTTTGAGAGGCACAACTGAAATATAATTTTCTAATACGTATCTACGGCTAGCACTGAGCCAGACAAGCTTAATTAAATCAGAATTCTTGCTACTTAGGAGAAAGCCAGAACATTCTGGGCATAGCTCTTATCAGGTCTCATCAGTGAAGCAAAGTGTTGGTCAATAACCAAGATTAGAAGCCTCTAAAGAAAATCCACAAGAATGATCCTGGTGGCACAGCAGGTGGCACTACTTACTCTGAGAAAATTTGAAGGAATACCCTTGGCAGGAGGCCACTACTTTTAAAATATGGAACCTAAAAGCCACCAGGTAGGATCATAAATGTTGCCTCATTTCCTCAGTTTTTTCACCAATAAGTGAATGTATCAGAGCTGCATTTTTAACCACTTACAAAAAGTACAAGAAGATTCTCCCCTAACAGGTATTTCTCCAAATAAAGAAGAAAACATCAAACATAAACACATGCATACATGAACATACACGTGCATGCACACACGTAAACACACATGTGTATGCAGAGACACATAAACACACATGTATACAAATGCATATGTGCACACATACACACATAAAGACACATGCATGCACATTTATATATAAGTACACACATGCACCACATACATACATAAACACACAGGCATGCACATACATAGACATACATATGTGCACACACAGACACAGAAACACACATCGTGTGTGTACACACTTAAACACATGCACAAAAGAACAAAGAAGACACTCCTGCTGGTCCCTGATGAGTGGAGGCACACCAGGTGGTGAACTGGAGAATTTAGCTGCAGTGAGCGCTCCTCTTGTCTCCTTTCCTCACTCAGTTTTTCTTTTATACACATAAACTCACTTCATTAACATTCAATTTCACGGAATTAATACTAAAGCCCAAAGAATAAAATAGTCGTGAATCATGGATGCACAAATTATTGGATTAGAGAAAATCCTTAAACTATCCATAGAAAGCCCGAATTTCTACCAGCACTTACTTCATGACATCTCATCTCTATACAGGAAAGGGCACCTTTTCTCGCTGTGCAGGTACGTCTGCAAGAAGGTCCTTAAATTCTGTAGGAGGGCATCTTCCTGTAAGTCCGTGTCTACAAGGAATGGGCCTTCCCGTGAGGACAACACAAAGGGCTGGTCCTCTTCCATGTAGCCACCTTCCATATTTAATATTCTTTCCAAGTTTTCTTTGAAAAGTTATGAGAGTCAACTTTGTTTTATTATGTTAAAATTTCTTTCTTTTTTTTTTTCTTTTTGGAGATAGGGTCCCCTTGTGTTGCCCAGTATCTTCTTATAGGACATCTTGAGTTACTTCTTCATTCTAGTTTTGATGTTTAAAATGTATTTCTTTTTTTCTACATCCATGTCAAAGTGTGTTCTGTGGAAACAATCACTGGCATGCCATAATTTCATGTTTGCCATTTCTGTTTTAAATCTACTCAACGATCTGATGGTTAGGGGTTCATTCACCTCCTGTGAGGGATTTTCCTGAAAAACTAGAAGATCTAAGCCAAGGATTTTACCTTCTAGAATAAGACACTGTATTCATTCAATGTATGTGAGATCCTACAATTAAGTTCAAAAACTTGTCACTGTGCACTTACATTGGCAGCACTGTACAATTAGCTTGGTAAGGGTTCATAACTTTGGTACATTAGCGCCTCCCAGCTGTGTTCGTGTCCACACGTGGTGGTCCCCTGCCAAGTGGAATTCATTGTTGTTGTTGTGTTGTTTTCTGTGCCATCATGAGACTGTCAGAGCTTGAATTAGGGCAACAAATAAATAGTTGTAAATTTCTTGTTAAACTTGGCAAAAATGAAAGAGAAATCAGAGATATTGCTAGTCCAAGTTTATGGAGAAAATGCCATGGAAAAAATGGTAGTGTACAAATGGATTAGATATTTTTCTGAGGAGACAGAAAGTGTCACTGAAGAAGAGAGGTCAGGGTAGCCAGTTATGGAAAAATTGCAAACTTAATCAAATTGTGCATCCAAATCATTGGCTAACTCTGAGAAGCATGGGTGATCAATAGACAAACAGGAAAATCTTAACTGAAAATCTTGGTCAGCAACTCATGGCTCTTGCAACACAGCAATGAACCAGCTCACATGGGTCTGTCTATGAGGGAATTTTTAGCCAGTCAGTAAACAAATAACTGTATTGGAACACCTTCCCTAGTCAGCTGATCTGGCCTTCAATGACATTTTTCTTTACTTGATAATAAAGGAAATATTGAAAAGAAGATATTTTGGGACATCAAGGGTAGTACAGTGACGGCTCTGGTAGGCATTCCAGAAGAGTTCTAAAATTATTTAGAAGGATGGACTAGGTTCTGGCATCAATGCATACCTTCCCAATGATGTTCCCATAGTACATCAAAGGTAACCATAGTGATATTCAGCAATGAAATATTTGAAATTAATTGTCAGACCTCCAGATAATGGTGCTGAGATTCATCAGCCCTTTATAAATCCATCCATCCATCTATCCATTCATTAAAAGTGTCCAAGTTTATATGTAAGTTTATAATATACATGAATAATCAGTCATCCTTCCTGGTGACAAGAGATTAGAATTATTACAAAACATAAGATATGTAAGTTTTAACTTGCAACTAATTCCTTGTGATTAAATAGCATGGTGATTCAGAGATTATTTTTGGTGAAGATCAACTTTGTTCTTTTGTGTTAAGATTTCTTTCTTATTTTTTTTTCAGAGACATGGTCTTGTTATGTTGCCCAGGCTGAATGGACTTGAACTCCTGGCCTCATATGAGGACTGTCTCAACCTCTGGAGTAGCTGAGACTCAGGCATACATCTCTGTAGTCAGCTTCTTTTGTTAAAATTTCTATACAATTTAGTATTCAAATGATTTTATATTTCTTGTTAAGCAGAAAGCTCTCTTTGCACTGGCAGTAAATTATGAAAACTGGAAGGTTTGTTGTGCAGGGGGAAACATCTGGAGTGTATCATACCATATTGCATTTTGGCATATGTTTTAGTTGTCATGATCTCCTAAATACAGAACATTTTAGTAAATAAGATATTATATGACATTCTGTATAATACCTTCACTTATAGATATTTAGATGTTATTGATGCTGATATTTGAACTGGCCCCAACAAGACTTTGAAATTTATGATCTATTATCTAAGCAAATGAAACCAAATTGTATTAAACAGATACTATGTGCTATCTAGGCACTTAAATATGTAGATTTACATTTATTATTCTCAGAAAGTTTGTAAAATAGATATTGGACCCAATATAACAGAGAGAGCAATCAAATTTTATGTGTACAACATTCAATCACTGACTTTGTCATATAGCTAGTAACTATATGTTCTCATGTAACTTTAAACAGATATAGTTAAATATTTTACACTCTTGAGATAACATTTTCATTTTTACTAAAATTGCTTATCTTTTCAGATAAATGGAAAGAGTGTACATTATGTGACCACAGAAGGAAGTGTTTACAGGTGTCTCTCAAGCACAAAGATTATAATAATCAGAGACTATATTTAAAAACCAAGAAACTCAGGAATGGTAAGTGTTACAGGAACTTCTCTAGAGTTTATAAAGAGGATGTAATTACTTGGCCTTTTCTTAAAATCACAAGTCTGAAACTCATGTACCCACCATAGTCAATTGGAGATGCTTGACGCAGATTCTATCCCAAAGTAGCTGTGATGAGAAATTACTGTAAAGCATTTTAAGACCCAGATTTTTAAAGTTCAAATTATAATTGTGGGACTAGAAGTATTAAACTGGCATAGCTTCGGGCTCTGCTTTCTTTAATATATTAGGATAATGAAGTTAGTGTCTATGTTTCAGGAAAATGGATGATGACATCCACTATTGATCTCTGGACAGGTTGAGAACAATATTATAATAATCCATACCAGTCAGCTTGACCTTTTACTGATTTGGCCTTTACCTTGAGTTGGAGGAGAAAGGGAGAATAAAATAAAGGTTCCTGTAGGAGTCAGGGATAACACAGGAATTGTCACATCCTTGGACTTTATTATTGTTTATCATTACAGCCCAGTGGTCCATCAAGCCATTAACATCATCAGAGACCTGCAAAGCCAAGAACGCAGGCTGTGGGGCCTCACAGCGTCTGCTTGGCAACAAATTCCAAACATTTCTCAAGGTCTTTATAAGAAAATCAGCCTTAAAAGCAATAAAGGTGGGCAGCAAGTAACTGTCACAGCTCTAAGACCACCTCCATGAAGGTGACTGGGATCTTCCCATTTAATATCAATTTCTCCTTCCTACCTCCTGTGCCTCTGTGTGTGGGTCATGGATTATGAACATAGAATGCTGTGATTCTGGGAAGGCTCTTAAGAATTAAGTGATGATGAATGCCAGAAAGCTTGTTAGAGGAACAAAGACCTTTTTAAGAACACCTGTGTCATCCACTGGGTTCCAGTTAATGGATATTAAAATGAATCCTCCCCACTATCTCTGTACCCTGAACTTCAGATCTCAGATTAGAAGTGAATAAGATTGTCCAGGCAAGGACAGCTAATGGGGAGAGAGGTCAGACGGACACAGAGCTGCACTGACTGCCTTTCCTTTGGATGAACTCTACTAGAGATTGCGAGGTCGTTTGGGAGTTCTACTCGTAGTTTGTTGAGTCATCTTGGTACTGTTCTGCACACCCGCTGCACTAGTTTCCATTTCTGGCAGGAGTAGATGAGTTCCCCTTTCTCTACATCCTCATGAGATTCTGTTATTTTTTGTCTTTTTGATAAAAGCCATTCTAACATGGGGGAGATGGTATCACCTGTGGTTTTGATTTGCATTTCCCTGATGATTAGCGATGTTGAACATTTTTCATATAAATGTTGGCCATTTTTATGTCTTCTTTTGAAAAATCTCTATTCATGTCATTTCCACATCTTTTATTTAATTTTTCGTACATGTGTATACACATACATTTATATAGGCATCAGCGTGTCATATATACACACACATACATATATACATTTTCTGTTGAGTTGTTCTATTTCATTATATATTCTGATATTAGTTCTTTATTGGGTGAATAGTTTGCAAATATTTTCTCCAGCAGGTTGTCTCTTCATTGTGTTGATTGTTGCCTTTGCTGCACAGAAGCTTTATCTAGTTTATTATAGTTCCGTTTGTCTATTTTTATTTTTGTTGCCTGTGCCTTTGAGCTCTTAGCTATGAAATCTTTTCCTAGACCTATGTCCTGAAGTGTTTCCCTGAAGTTTCCACTAATGAATGAGCAAATTAACAAACTTGATATCAACACACAATGAAATACTACTTGACTGTATAAATGAATGAAATCTTATCATTTGCAGCAACATAGGTGGAAATAGAGTCATCATGGTAAGTGAAACGAGCCAGGAACAGGAAGACAGGTGTTACATGTTGTCTCATTCCATATGGGAGCTGAAAGTTGATGCCCTGGGGGCAGAGAGTAGAATGACGGATACCAGAGGCTGGGAGGTGGGATAAGAAGAGGGTGGTTAATGGGCTCAGACATACAGTCAGATAGACGGAACAAGGTGTAATGTTCAACTGCAGAGTAGGGTGACTATTCCTGTAGTTAATGACAATATATTATATATTTAAAAATAGCTGTGCGACAGGACTTGAAATGTTCATCACAGAAGTGATGAAAATTCAAGGTGGTGGACAACTCTGACTTGATAATTACACAGCCTGTGCATGTCACAAAATATTGCAGGCGCTGCACAGGTATGTACAAATAGTTGTATAATACAAAAGAGTGACAGAGATGTGAGCAGCTTTCCGTGGCTGCAGAAAGTGGGGGAAGCTGAGGCAGTCATGGAAAACAAATGACAGAGAACGAGTGTCTTTTGGGCATCAAAGCCTCAGGAAATCCTCAGTGCAGGGTCAGTATTACTCACCTGGAAAAATTTTACAACTGCTTCCATTTCCATATGCACGAAGAGTATCTGAAGAGTAGAGAGGCTGCCCATTACGCTGATCTCTAAACTGCACACCTGCACAATTGCTGTCACTTTTTTAAAATGTCAAAAATGTCATATGTACGTACAGAGGAGACACACGTAAGCAGAGCAAGGCGGTGGCACATGGTATTGAATAGCACAGCCGCTATTGCCAAAATGCCAGGTCTCAAATCCTGGCTCCACCAATCACTGACTAATTTCATCTGTCTCTTACATTTTCAAGCCTCATTTGTAAAATGGGGACAATGACAATATCAACTAGAAAAATAATTATTAGAGCCGAAATATCTATGACAAAATTCTAATTGCTGTGTATTGGTCAAGAGTTAAATATAACAGCAAAAGCATGATCCTAAAAATAGAAAAATGTCACTGAAATTTGAACCCTTTTCATTCAACGACAATATTTAGAAAATAAAACAAGTGACAAACTGATAAACTGCAAAGCACTCATCTGATAAATACTTTGTATCCAGACTACATAAAGAACATAAGCATCTCAATAATAATAATACGAATACTACAATTTTAAAAAGAAGGAAAATATTTGAATGGCTCTTTCATCAGAGAAGATATAATAATGGCTAATAATAGCTGAAAAAATATTCATCATCTTTGGGCATTATGGAAATGCAATTCAAAATTACAGTGAGATATCACTTCTTGTCCACTAGAAGAGCTATAAACGAAAGACAAAAAGTGCCCACTGCTGGCCAGGACGAAGGGCAACTGCAAGCCTTGAATAATTTCAGATGAGAATGAAAATGGTACAGCTGATTTGGAAAACAATGAGGATTTTTTTAAAAAGTTAAACACAAATTACCATAAGACAAAGCAATTCC
Organism: Arctocebus calabarensis; assembly: GCA_963573935.1. NCBI lineage: Eukaryota > Metazoa > Chordata > Mammalia > Primates > Lorisidae > Arctocebus > Arctocebus calabarensis. Next base: position 35,484 of record CAUYON010154816.1, read on the forward strand.
ACTCCTAGGAATTTACTTAAGAGAAATGGAAATATATGTACACATAAAAAAGTTAGCAGTGTTGTTCCTAATAACCAAAACTTGGAATAATCCAAATTCCTATCACCTTATGAATGGAAAAACAAATTATGGAATATTCATAAAAAGGTATATTCCTTAGCAATGAAAAGAGCTATTGAAATAGCTACGATGTGACCACCTTCAAACATACATAAGTGACAGAAGCCAGAAAGAGAAGAAAGACCTCATGTTATGTGAATCCATTTACATAGGAAGTGAAAATTTATAGAGCTTAATAAAAGACCAATGTGTATGTTTGTCTGTATCAGTAGTAGACATTACTCAAAAATAGATTTGAGGGAAATGTTTGGTGTGATAAAACACTCTAAAACTCTATTATGGGGATGTTTACATGGCGCTACAACTTTACTAAACCCACATAATTCTATATTTAAAATAAGTGAATTTTATAATATATGAATTATCCCTAAATAAAGCTCTTACAAATACATACAATAAGAAAAGAGGAAACAAGACCACAAAAAGTATTACTTCCCCCTGTATGTCTATTAAAGCTCCTAAACACGAAATACGTGGTCTAATCTGTACTCAAAAAACAAAAAATACTGACTTTGTGAGAATTTTATAATTAGCTAAGATGTGACATGTAAATTGTTTAACCTTAATATATGTTTCAAAGTATTTCATAAATGTTAGATTCAATAATTATTATTTAAATATTATGAAAATTATTTGATGTGAATATGTTTATTTATAGCTTACAAACTTAAATATATTTCATTTGATTGAATTCTTTCTCTTATATAAAAATTAAATTTTTCTCATCACTTAAATACAGTTCACAAAACTGTGTGCTTTTTACTCATATAGTTTACTATAGTTTAGAGGCCAGGCGCAGTAGCTCACGCCTGTAATACCAGAACTCTGGTAGGCTAAGGAAGGTGGATCACCTGAGTTCATGGGTTCAAGACCAGCCTGAGCCACAGTGAGACCCCATCTATAAAAATAGTTGTTTTTTAGCTATTTGAGAGGCTGAGGCAAGAGAATCACGTAAGCCAAGAGTTTGAGGTTGCTGTGAGCTATGAACTCATAGCACTCTACTAAGGGTAACAAAGTGAGGCTCTGTCTCAAAAATAATAATAATAATAATTTACCATAGTTTTATTTTACTTTTGCTTAAATTATTTTTTTATAAATCCTATTCTTCCTGTATATTATTTCCATTTTTATTGTGAAATATAAGATTAAAACAGAACATGATAAAATGTTAAGGAATGATTTGGATAATAATGAAAAACATGCCTCTCTGCTCTATTTTTTGAACCAATTCAAAACTTAGAAAATTATCAGCAATTTCCCATTTCCTTATTTGTCATTCATCAATCCCAACTGATTATGTACTTTTCAGATATGATTGCTATTCTGATTTTTGTATTAATTACACCTTTTCCTTTCTTAATAGCTTTAATAAATGTGTGTGTATGTGAGGGAGTGATTAACAACCAGACTTCTAGCTTGGCATTTGAACTACATATAAAGTGAATTATATTATATGCATTTCTTCTGACGTTTTGTTCAACATTGAACGTTTGAGGTTAGTAATTGTCATGTGCAGGCAATCTACTTTTATTTTCACTGATGATCTTATATGCAGAAATCCCACCAATTTTCCTTCTTAATTCTATTAATATTTCTGTAGATTCGTCAGGAGTTTCTATGATAGAAGCCATTGCATGATACACCAATTATTTATTCATCAGACAGAAAATGCATTTGCTCCAGGTTTTGCACATCTGGACAACGCTGTTATGAATGTCACTGTTTATCTTGTCTGGTGTCAGCACTCAAGGCCGCCAAGTTGTAGGACATATACATGTTCACATTCACAGGTAATTCCAGATTGAGTTTGTTTGGACCACTGGCAAGAAAAAGTGTTGCATTTCTCTGCATATACTTTAGGCAGGAACTAGCAATCTAGCTATTATTTTTACAATATCCTTTTATAATACAAAAAAAATCTAAATATAAATGAATAAAAATTTGAATTAAAAAATTAAAACCAAAGATATTTTCCTGAAAATGTGGGCTGAAAACTTGGGTGCACATTATATATGGCAGGTATGGTAGTATATATTTATATATTTTATTAAATATATTACATGTATTTATAAATTTAATTACACAATACACATAATTTATTTATTAAATTAGTGTTTCAGCTATCAGATTTACTCTACATTTTGTCTTTGTGACATTACTACAGCCCTAATATTCTTTGTACCTGTCTCCTTTTGTTTTTGCTCGATCAGCTGTGAGAACAGTTTTCTATTTATCTTGACAGAGAAAGAGCATTTGCATCTGGGATTCCTTTTGTCATTTGATCATTTTATTTTTATTTGTTCTTATCTTTATTGCTCCCTTCATTCGCTGTTTGCTTTTTTTTTTCTTTCTGCTTTTCTACAACCCCCCTGTGTTTGGGGTTTAGTTAATGATATTTGACCATTTTCTAATATTAAATGTACTTAAAGATGTACTTTTGCTATTAAATAACACTTTACATACCTTTAAATGTTTTCACTAGCATTCAGTTTTTGATATTTCTGATTGAGTTATTCAGAAGTGTTTTCTTAGTTTCTTCACATGCATAGGAAGAAGAGATTATACCCACATAATGCAAATCCTTTGAAATAACTTGAGATTTGATTAATAATCCAAAATGGGCAATTTATACCAATGCACCATATATAATTTATAAAAATTTTCATCATTGAATTATGAGGTTAGTTATATAGGTATAAATGATTATTTTTCTCATCATAATGTTTACACATTCCAGGAGGTGGGCGCAGTGGTGTTTGCCTGTAATTCCAGCTACTCTGCAGTCTGAGGCAGGAAGATCTCCAGCCCATGTTCAAGACCAGCCTTGGCAACAAAGGAGAACTCATCTCCAGTAATAACTAATGAACATTCTAGATCACGCCTAGGTTTTGTCTGCTTGATTCCTTAGTCACTCAAAGAGCTCTGTTAAACTCCTCCTCTGTGATTATGAATGTGTTTATTTCTAAAAGTTCTACCAAATTTTGCCTTACATATTTTAAGGATATATTATTAAATGCACACTATAATTATAATTAAGTATTAATTGCATTCACATATAATAATTATCTTAATTATAATTACATCTTCCACCTACTATAAAATTTATCATTATGAATTATCTGGTGATCTTTTTCCCTTAAACACTACTTTATCCAGTAATAAAGAGCTATATAAGCTTTTTCTTAATTGCTATTTTTGGGGGTAAGAATTTTCTTATCTTTTGGTTTCAACATTTCAATACCACTGCATTTTGAGAGTATGTCTAATACATACCATGTACAAGCAGTCCCCAAATACAATAGGTTCTGTATATTTGTTCTTAAGTTGAATTTGTAATTTGGAACAGGTGCATTTATGTAGTATCTGTAATAGCCTCTGTTGCACGTGTGAGTTGTACATCAGGCAGATGTTTGTAACTCGAGGACTGCCTGGAGATGAACTATTTTTAATACCTTATAATGAGCTTTGTTTTAACTTCATCAGAAAGTCCATTTACATATACTCTAATTAATTATATTCAGTATTTGAATTTATTTCTATCATCTTCTTTTGTGATTTCTGTCTGTCCTACAACTATTTTGGTTATCTATTTAATTATAAATATCTGTTTACCTGGCAGCGCCTGTGGCTCAGTAAGTAGGGTGCCAGCCCCATATACTAAGGGTGACAGGTTCAAACCTGGCCTCAGCCAAACTGCATCAAAAAATAGCCAGGCTTTGTGGTGGGCGCCTGTGGTCTGAGCTATTCGGGAGGCTGAGGCAAGAGAATCGCCTAAACCCAGGAGTTGGAGGTTGCTGTGAGCTGTGACACCACAGCACTCTACCAAGGGCGACAAAGTGAAGGCTGTCTCTATAAATAAATAATTAAATAAATAAACAAAATATCTGTTTACCATTTGACTTTAGAACTTTACTTTCCTGAAAATTTTTTGTCTACTAATTTCAAACCCCATTCTTTATTTCCATTGCTTCAATCATCACCCTACAAAGCCTAATATCAATCAATATTACTACCCTTCTCCAGACCGGACCAAGTTGGAACTTACAGTCTTCACTCATCCACTCTTGTATCATATGCCATATATCTGTACAGATACACGTATGCTCACATATGTACGCACATATATATAATATAGCAGGTGATTCAATTATTAGCTCCATGATATTTTTTTTTCTTATTACTATTGTTTTTACTTATACACTTCAAATTTCATTCACACTTGATCTGCAATTTGTTCCTAAAGTTGTCACTTGTCTAGCATTTTCAGAGTGATATGTTTTGGTGTGTATTGCATTTTATTCATCCTGGGTGTAATTATTTTGGCATTTTCATTCTGAATGGTGTATTTCTTTTTTTTTTTATAATTTTATTGAATCGTACTTCTGTACATTGGTGCAATCATAGGGCACGATTCATATACATTCAGAAATGTTTTGATCGTACTGTTACAGATAGCCTTCATGGCATTTTCTTGATCACTATATAAAGACATTGATACTCTACATTTAATAAGTTTCCCCA
>CAUYON010154818.1:0-24877 GCA_963573935.1 Arctocebus calabarensis
CCAATCCTGGGCAGGGAGCCTAATACGCACACAGACCCAGGAGCCAATCCTGGGCAGGGAGCCTCACATGCACACAGACCCAGGAGCCAATCCTGGGCAGGGAGCCTCATACGCACAGACCCAGGAGCCAATCCTGGGCAGGGAGCCTAATACGCACACAGACCCAGGAGCCAATCCTGGGCAGGGAGCCTCACATGCACACAGACCCAGGAGCCAATCCTGGACAGGGAGCTGTGCCGTCACGGGGCCCCTCACACGCACAGACCCAGACACACGCAGGGACCATGTGGACACGCCAGTTCACCCAACACATGCAGCTTTGGTATATGGGGGGAAACCAGAGGCTTAGGGAAACCCGAGCAGGGGGAGAGCATGTAAACGCCACACAGCTCTGGTGGGAAACCGATTTTTTTTTTTCAATCAGCAAAACATTGAGTCAAACGTTGAACAAAATGATATTATTCAAAAAGCTGTTGAGAAAAAGAGGTACCCACCACAGGTAAACTCCCAAGAGTAGTCACAGATGGCAGGACAAAGTGAAGACTTTTTACTGAGTATTCTTACTATAATGTTTGAATTTGGAACTTTGTCCGTGGATTCTTTTTTACTTTACAAAAAAGTAAAATTAAGCAAAACCCAATCCATTTTCCTTATCTGCAGGGCTGGAAATAAGGGAGAAAGCCATTATCCTGATTTTTAATAAGACTTTACCCTGCGTTATGTCTGTTCTTGGAATACAATAAGGAGGGAACTCAGTGACAAGGCTAGTCATCATGGAACTGTGCTGCCAAGGTCAGTGAAGGTCAACAGTAAGACTGACTCGGTTACTGTGCCAGTGTGCGCCTGGACACCAGGGCGCCCTCCCTGAGATGCTTGGTAGCCCTCCTGATCTGGCACCCGTTCTGAGAGGGCCAGAACAGATGCCAGGGTCCAGGGTAGGGATGGCTTTATTGAAGGGAAAAAAGCCTAAGAGAGAACAGAATTCATGGGTCATAAGCCAAGGGGTGTCCAGCAGAGTTTCTGGTGTCAGTGCTTTGGGTTGCCTCTGCTTCACCCAGAGCCTGATCTTCCAGGTCTGAAAAGTTACCTGTTTTGCAGCTTTACCTGACCATTAAGTCAGATTCTTTGTCTCCTGAACTTTCTTTAGTACTGCATTTCTCTTGAGGTGGTGCAGCATAGTGCAAAAAGCCCAGACTTTAAGCCCAACTAGCTTCATATTCCTTGTGGTATTACACCTCCGGTGTCTTTTAATGGGGATTAAAGATAATGTACAGAAAGTGATGGACATATAGGAAACACTTGACCAATGAGTGTCTGTTATTTTCTTTGCTAGTACATAACTTAGCATCTACTTGACAAGTATACCGGGGTACTTTTCCAATCCCCATTATGGTAGAGAGGCTTACCTACATTGTATTTGGCATAAATTAACTTCCTGTCCAAGGTACAAAAGAAACCAGCAAAATACTGGTTCCATCAGCTTCTTCCTGCCTTGCTCTTCTGGGATGGAAATAAGGTCAACTTATTAATAAGAGCACTTATAGTTTTGTATCTTTGTTTTTATCTTTTCCAATGCCACATATTGGTTATTATGGTTGCATAACAAGTTACTCCAAAATTTAGCAGTTTAAAACCTATATTAGCTCACACAGCTTGAGGGTTAGGAATCCTGGTTGGTTCTTTCATGAGATTACTGTTAAGTTGTCAGCCAGAGCGGTAGTTTCTGAAGACTTAACTGGGGCAGGAATTTCTGCTTATTCTTGGCAGAAAGCTTCATTTCCTTTCTATGTGGGTCTCTGCACAGCTGCCTGGCTTTCCCCCAGTGTGCCAGATCTAAGAGCGAGCACAGGAGCATCCGAGACTGAAGCCAGGGTCTTTTATAACATTAAATGACATACAGTTGTTTCTGCCATGTGCTACACAGGCTGACCCCTGTCTGGTTTGGGAGTGTTCATACTATGCAAGGTATGAAGACCAGCAGGTGGCGGCACTGGGGGCCCCTCAGAGGACTGTGGGCTGCACTGCAAAAATGTCTATTCCTATTGTACCTTCGCCTTTCCTATTGTTAACCTTTTCAGCTCACTTTCTCATCACTACCACCATGTTCTCATAAATTTAGAGCTGGGATGTTTAGTCCTGAATTCAGCCCCAGGGTGGTTTTAGGGTTATCTAGACTCGGCATTGTTTCTGGTAACTGCAGCTTACATTTCATTTGCCTGTCTGTTGGTGTGTCAGTTTTAAAGTATTTTGAATTATTGCTTCTAACTCATGATGATATTTCCTCCTAGAGCAGTGGTTCTCAACCTTCCTAATGCCATGCCCCTTTAATACAGTTCCTGTGGGTCACGACCCACAGGTTGAGAACTACAGTCCTAGCTTCCTGATACTGCTCAGGTGTCTCTGCAGTTTTGAAATTGCAGGTTAATTTTTTTCAGGAGTAGTTTTTTTTTTTTTTTGAGACAGTCTCACTATGTTGCCCTTTGTAGAGTGCTGTAACATCACAGCTCACAGCAACTTCAAACTCTTGGTCTCAAGTGATTCTCTTGCCTCAGCCTCACAAGCAGCTGGGACTACAGGCTCCTGCCACAATGCCCGGCTATTTTTAGAGACAAGGTCTTTCTCTGGCTCAGGCTGGTCTCTAACCCGTGAGGTTAGGCAATCCACCTGCCTCAGCCTCCCAGAGTGGTAGGATTACAAGGTGTGAACTACTGTGTCCAGCCCACAGGAGTATTCTAAATACGTCGAGATTAAGGCATTACTCTCTGGATGGTAAAGAAAATGCTCTGCCTCTATTACTCTCTTCCCCACTTTCTTTTTCTCTTTAACTATGTCATACAATTTATCCCATTTTAAATTTTCATGTCTGTTAAATAATCTTGTGACTTGTTCTAATTTTTAAAATGGATGAGTAGAAAAGCCACATAAATTGCCTTTGTGTCTGACTTTGCACTTGCCCTCAGGAGAAAGTTTCCTGCGTTCCTTTATTGCCTCTACTTACCTTTTCCATTGTGTAAAGAGCAAAGGAGTGAAATTGAAAGTCATTAAATGTCTTTTTACTGTCAAATTTCCCTTCCTGTGATCATCTTAGTTTTCTCCCAAATCTCCCATTCTTTGTTCCTAGAGAAAATACCAGAGACACGTGAGTCCTGCATGTCCACATAAAAGAAATGCGTTGGAGAAAACAAGGAACATCCTCCCATTTCCTAGCACTGCTTCACTGTGGCTGGATTTTAAAAAACGTTTTGAGATAAACATTTGAGAATATTCATAGTTTAACCTACTTTTTAAATTGTTTTCTGATCAATGGGAAATTGAATCTGAGATTACACACTAAAGAGCTAAGGAAAATGAAGCTGCCCTCCCAGAATTAGAGATGCATTTGATTTTGCACTCAGGACTCAGGCTGTGAAAAGTATTGGCATAAATAAAAGAAATTCAGCCAGACTTCCCTGTCTGCAGGCCTGCGTGTGTTTTAAAATCACACTCGAAAGCATCATGGACCTGCTTTTAATTGCATTTGCAAATAAAATGCAAGGTTTAGGCCTTAGAGTACAATTATTAGTTTTCCATTTTTGCTGTGATGACAGTAACTTTAGGCCTCTGTAGTTGACCGTACCTCTTTGTGAACCTTCCCCTGTAAAGGAAATCAGTATTCCACAGCCACTGAAGAAAACGAGCTTATCTAAAAAAAATTGCCTGTTGCAAAATAATAATAATCTGCTAAAATCTTCTTAATATGAAAGCTTTACAAAATGGAATGAGGTCAAATATGACAGATGTGGTCAAATCCACTAGTCTGTAAACCCCTGACTAGCTGTGGTTGTGTTAATTTTTAAGTGGATACTTTGAAGCTTTACTGAATTTATGACTTTCTTAGCATTTTCCGGTATCTCCAAACTCTTAGGGGACTCAGTCACATCTGTGTGCTGTTGAGCCGCACACTGTTCACTGGCGCCCACTGGGTCCTACTTACTAGAGTTTCGGATGAGGTCCTTAAGTGCCAGAGGTTGAGGCCCGGGTGGGGTGGGGGAGGGCCGAGGAGTGAAGGCAGCCTGACATACCCTTTATTCAGCTGGGGCAGCGGGTAAGCACGCACAGGAAAGTCCCTTATCGGGAATCCAGCCAAGTCAAGAACTAATTTCATGTGACATTACTTAATCACAGTTACTTCAGATAACCTGGCACCTGCTGGCCTTCACGTGAGAGCCTAATCAACTCACCTTCCCCAGAGTCCTTTTTGGCATGCTTTTGTCAGGAATTGTCTGTAACTGCCAAAAAGAATAACCTTGATTTACTGTAATACCTTTTCCTTGACAATAGTATCCTCCAGGATCAATTCCCACATCCACCCTCAAATATGTGGCAGTGTTGGGATGCATTTGTGGTCATCACCACAGGGGGGGGAAGGAGGGAGAACCAGAATCATCCAGGGGGCAGCAGAACCAAGGAGGCTGCTGAGCATGCCCTGCAGTGCACAGGAGTTCACGCACAGCAGGTGAGCTGGTGCCAAGGCTGAGAAACTACCTCAGAGCAGTAGTTCAACCTTGGTGGCATATCAAAATCACCTCTCAGGGCTGATTCTCAGGCTCTATCCAAACCTATTATACCAGAATCTGCGTAGTGGGACCCAGGCAGTGTTTTAACCTCCCCAGGTAATTCTATACATGGCCTAGACTGAGAATTACTCTGGAGCAGAAATGTTTAGAGAGCAAGACTAGTTCGACATCACCACAAATAGTTCCCTTCCTAAAGTAGACCAGAAGGCCCCATTAAAATGTGGTTTGACCCATTAGCTGCTGTCCTAATGCCACGCTCGGGGGGGAGGAGGGGAGGGGGCTTTCATACAGTTCCTGTGGGTCCCAACCCGCTGCCGTACTGGAAGCTTCCCCTTGGTTCTTTCTGCTTCCAGCAAGTGGAGATAATATTTACTGGTGGCTTTAGTCAGTAAATTTCTCTCGAACAACATTTAGGGTGTTGGAGCATTGAGGACAGTCGTATGTACCTTTATTACTTGATGAGTAAATATCATTTGTTTATTCACCTGAATTAATACACTGTGTAAAGGAGCTAGAATGTCCTCTCTAAGCATACTTTATTCAAATGTACGGCCTCTCATTCCTCTTTTTAACCATTTCCCCTCATCAAAAATTGAATCTTCAGATTTATGGATAGTCACTCAACTCTAAACATCTATTTTCCCCATTACTAACATATCATTTTATTTTAGATACCTATTTTAGTTGTATAGGTTTTCAGGGAACCCCCCCCCATCAAATAAAAACCCATAACTGCTTCTCAGAGAGCTTTTGACAGGGCATATTGGACAATTCTTTCTTGGTGATGTATTATACAGTAAAACTATTTCATTTCTAAAAACCAGCAAATACCTGCCTAGTAAAAATAAAATTGTCCTCTTCCTCGTTTGTCTCAAAATCTCCATGGAGATCAGATTGTTGAACTCTGGAAACCATCCAGCTTCTGTGAAGAAATGGAGTGAGATAATACTCATGAAGAGCCATCTGGTATTTGGTCCATTAACCTGCCCTTGCTACCCCATGCCCCACAAGCCTGTCACCAGATACTGAGGTGTCACTCAAAGGGAAAAAGGAAGGATGGAAGTGGCAGTATTGAGGGCAGAGCCCAGAGGCTCCCACACTGGGTAAAAGGTGAGGCAGATTCCTCAAGTGGGTTAGGGTCAGGCCCAGATTTTGAGGCCTGAGGTTTATACAATTTGGACAACTCTGAAGGGAAAGAAAAAAAAAAAAAGGTGCAAAATAAAAAAAAAAAATGCAAAATTGTGCATTCTTATTCTAATGCATTAGAATAAGAATGCACAATTTGTTGCAAATTTTAAAAAGCTAACAAATACAAATATCACAGAACTCAACCAAAAAAAATGATTTTTATTAATTGCCTGATACATTCTACAGTCTGACATCTGCTATCATTTCCCTCACATCTTTTGGCAGCACATTCTTTGATTACTTCTTCATATAACAGTGAGTTTGTAATTACATTTCCTTTGGAAGGATTAGGAAAATAATCTTCCTTTCACATGGTGGAACAACAGTTGTGTGATTTTGTTTTGCTTTGCTTTTTGAGGCATACTTCAGAAAATCTTTTAGGTTTTTGCTTTGTTATTGGTAGTATCGTGTAAAGTTTTAGGGTTTCTGCCAAATCTGATACAGGTTTTCTCAAAGTTTCTTGCATAGAGGAGATAAGAGACTTAACATCCTTTGAAGTCTTCTCATGTAGTGACTAACATAAATCCTCCTTGAATTTATAACACCCATTAACTGATTTGCTATTGTCTTTGCTGCAATGGCGCATAAGGAATTTTGTTTATAAGAATCTGCTGATGTGATGGAATAAATCTGTTGGTTCAAGTCAAGGGAGAATGCCGGTGTGATCCGGTAGAGGCACGGAGCCCAATTTGAGTGGAGTGTCGTGTGGAAATCGTGCAGCAGTGGGTGACAGGACCAGAGAGGTGGCTGGAGCCAGGTGGGCAAGTGGGAAAGTGTCAGAAGTTGGTAGGTGGCTCAGGATAGCTTACTTGATAGGATAGTTGGTAGGTGGCTTACTTGTTCAAGTTAAGACGCCCAAGGCATTTTTGGACCAGCAAGCTTATGAAAGGTAGCGTGGTGTGATGTTAATGTTTTGGCCTTAGAACCAGCAAAATTTTAGTTTAAATATTAGCTCCCTGTCCAGGAGGCCTATGGAACCTTTCCAGCAAGAACTTAACTGTATGTAAAAATATGGCAGACTACAAACATACATTTCATTATGACCCAAACTTGATGTATCCTTAACTCAAGTTCATCTCAGCTGGATTGAAACATCACTGTATACAAGAGGAAATACAGCCAAGGGGAGGTCAGAGTGAAGAGAGGCCATTGTTTTCCATGATGACTTTCTCTAAGTATCTTCTATAAATTTTCCAAGAACATATGACCTTGGCCTTGGAAAGGGCTTGTGCAAGGAAGGGTCCCTTGTGTTTAAGCTTCATTAGCTTTCAGTATATGTGTCTCTGTTTGGGGCTCATTTTTCTTCTACATGACTTTAGAATCAGTTAAGTTTTAGTACAATTATTAAGACAGTTACCATCCTTTCTGATAGTAGTGTGGGACAATATCATCTGATTACATTTTAGACTAGGTTATAAAATGGGTCTTCAAGTTGTCACACTAGGCTAACAGCTACATTTTGTTTCTTGGTTTAAATTCTTAAACTATGGAGGTAGACTGGCTAGGGTTAATTCCTCCAGTCTGATCAGCTGGGTCAGAGGGGGCAGCAGAATACATATTCAGGGGAATTTTCCTGTCCTGACTGTGGAAGAGACAGATTCTCTAAGAAGAGTTCACGACTGAGGAGGAAATAAAGGGACTTCTAGGGTAGACACTACCACAAGAGGCAGCTGCATTATTACCTTCCACAGAAGTTGGGTGAATAAGGGAATGTGGGCAAGAGAGGAACAGAGCAGAAGCCATGAAGTGACTGAAGCTCAAGGCGGGCACCCGTGTCACCTTGCAGAACTGCTCGGATAGGCTCTGTTGAGAGCATGGCATGTGGATTATTGATGTTTATGTGACATCCCCAGGAAGGTGAGATCTGGAAACTTTGTGGTTAGGAAATTAGGAATGATAGGAGAATATCACCTTGTTCTTGAAACGAGAACAGATTTGACCTTAAGAAAAATCAAAGAATGACAGGGCCACTTCACAGCTGCTGTAGATCGCTGCATCTCTGCCTCTTAGAAGCAGATGTTAAGTATCAGATGTTCTTGTGTGGGGACTGTTGGTCCCAGTCAATAATTAACAACACTAAATGAAACATCTTTCCTCTGAGAGCCTCCGGCTGCTTAACTGATCAGCTTAGTTCAGCCGAGCATCCTGGGGAGGTAAACAAAGGGAAGAGACGGTTTCCATTTTGGTACTTGGGCCACTAGGGCAGGCACTAAAAAAGAAATAGAATGTTTTCCAATCTTCCTGTCTGCTTGGGGGGACTAATTCATGAAGTTAAGTGATTTTTCTCAGGCGCTCAGAACAACTTACGAGAATAGAATAGCCAGTCTGTAACTATTCAGTCTTTCCTGGGAACCACTATTTATGTGCTACTGACCTGCTTTTTCTGTTCAGATAGAACTTACAGTGGGAGTGTGGTTAGCAGAAGATGTCTGTGATTCTTAATGCTTGATAAGAGGCCAGGGAGGTCTGTGATACAGAAACTAGTTCTAAAGATCTCAAGAGCAGCAGATTTTATGAGCTATAACTCCTTAGTAATCAGAACCATAACTAGAAAAAATATTTGCTGTGGAAGCGGAGAAGGCATGATTCTTTTGCAGAATAGATGAAACCATACCCAGCTGATATAAAACTCAGTGTATTGATTAAAGTCAGTGTTGTTAATCACTCCTGATGCCAAAGGGAAGAAGGGAGGAAATAGACTAAAACCAACCAAACAATTCTTTAGGAAAGTCTGACAGGGGAAGCGTGGAGGGCTTCCGCGCCCTCATGTAAAGTCTTGCCTTTCCTACCAGTGTTTCTTGATCTGTCTACTGACCTGCCCATTTCCCTTTTCTTTAATTTTTATAGTACTCAGCCCTGTAAAACCAACATGATGACGGTCCTGTAAGTTCCTCCTCAGTGAGAATTTTAGGGATAAACTTGAGAGTCTTTCCTATTAATAGTCTAACTCTCAACCATATAGAGTCAACCAACACTTTATGACTATTTTTTATCTTTGTTTTTACCATGCTAAAATGAAATTCAGAGATATAATTAACATATATGCATGTTTTTTAAAGTTCAGCAAAATGCCTTAACATAAAGGGAAAATTAAAGCAAAAGTAATGTGTATCGTACATATTTCAATATGTAAATATTCAGGTGCCAGTACAACAGAATTCATAATGGAGTTGTCAGAGGCTCAGATGTCGATATACAAGAGCTACCGAAGCAGACTGAAGGATCGCTTTGACAGCTCAAACATTAGTGGTGTTGGTGGGGAAGTGATTTTTCAAGATGGGAATACCTGTTTGTGAAGTTCTAAACAAAACAAAGTGTAACTGCCCCTTAATTTATGCAACTACTGCTGCCTTCCTGGAAAACTCAGTGTATAATAAAGAGATTCCAAAAATACTCTTAGTTTATATGTAAAACAGAAGGGCCAGGCTTACGTAACAATGAACAGGGTTTTCACCTCTCATTTGAAAGTTGTGTAGGACGTGGGCAAGTCTGTTTTGTAGGACTGTCTGTCACATTGCAGAATCTTTAATGTGTTTACTCTTGCTGAATAAATCCCAGTGGTTACCCACAATTATTGTGACAACAAAAATGCCCTATAGATTTCCAAAGCATCCCCATTCAGAACCAGGGCTCTGGAGTCTGATACAAAGGTTAAGAATTAAGTTCAGACGGGACATGTGAGTCTTTTATCAATCTATTTGGTATATTTTTGTTCCTTTTCTTTGGATTAAGATACTGAGAGCCACTGTTTGATTTTCCAATATTAGAATCTTAAGAACCTAGGATCTTACTAGGAAAAAAATATGGTAATGATATAGATATGGCACATTAGACGTATGGCTTTCCCAAAGCATTTGAGTTTTTGTAAGTATCTCTAGGGAGAGTTTAGGTAGGGAAAGATGACTCCCATGGCCAGGCATGTTGGCTCACGCCTGTAATCCTAGCACTCTGAGGTTGAGGTGGAGGATCACTTGAGCTCAGGAGCTTGAGGTTGCAGTGAGTTACGATGTCGTCACTGTCCTCTAGGCAAGGTGACAGAACAAGACATGTCTCCAGAAAGACTCCAGTTGTGGGTATTTAAACCTAAATCCCTCCTTAAGGAACCTAGAAAATGGATCCAACTTATACCTTGGGCAGTTATGTAACTTACGAAATATTTGTTCTAGGGTTAATCCAAATCTACTATAAGCCTATTATAATCTCTTGAAGGTCACACTCTTTATTTTCTCTGGAGTCCTCAAAACCTTGATCTTAACTGAAGTCTTAAGGGTTTTTATGGCCTGTGGAAATGACCACAGGAAGAACTTGAGACTGCCTGTGTGTGTACCAAGAGGAACCCAGTGTTTAGCTGGAAATGGACTAGCTGAGTGTCTTCAGATTATTGTCTTCATCTCACTACATTCTGTACATGTATGATACATTTAGAATAAACTCATGAGGACAGTTCTCTCTCTAGATTCCCCTAGATCAGTGGTTCTCAACCTTCCTAATGCCATGTTCCTATGGGTTGCGACCCACAGGTTGAGAACCACTGCTCTAGATAGTATACTAACAGCTGACAATTAGTGAACACTTCCATGTGCTAAACGCTGTTACAGGCTCTTCACATGCATTAGCATGTTCAGTTCAACAATTCTGGGAGTTAAGTATCACGTATCCCCATTTTACATGGGGAATCTGAAGCCTAGAGGGTTTAAGCAACTTGCTTCAGGTTACATAACCAGTAGCAAAGCAATCTGTGTCTATAAAACTCTAGTTAACAACTATTATCCTATGCATGTTTAAGAAATAACAAGGCTCTGGATTCAGGATTAGAAAACAACAAGACTTGGTAAAGGATATGGGTGAGTAATAATAGATGGAGATATCTTTTAAAATACCATCCTGCTCCCAATTCTGATAAAGCTAAACATTTATGATGGTAATGGTTGACAAAACTGGTAGTACTATTAAACAGCCTTTAAAAAAAAAAAAGAAAAAAGATGGGGTCTCACTGTGTCACCCAGGCTATAGCGTCATAGCTTACAGCATCCCCAGACTCCTGGGTTCAAGTGATCCTATCTCAGCCTCCCAAGTAGGTGCAGGTCACCATACTGGGTTCTACAGCTTTAGTCCTTAAGTATCTACAAGGAATTCCAGTGTTAATTCTGATATAACTGGAACAATATACACAGCATTATTTGTAAAACAGAGGTAATGACAAATGTAACTTTCATTCAAATCAAATTTAGACCCAGAACTCTCCTTCCAACCTCAAATTCAGACTGGCTTAGGCAAAATAAATAAAGGATGGAATGTAGAATTCATTGGTTCTGTGAGTGAAGGATCAAGAGTGGGCAGGCTCTGTGGGCCTCATGCCCTGGAAGACCAGTAGTTCCCAACAGGAAAATGTGTGCTAGACAGGTAAAAACAGGTAACTGCTTCAGTGACCCAGACGGAGCCAGAACCCAACTATGGCTCTGCATTACCAGGTCATTGCATCTCCAGCGCATAACAATTGTTGACCCAGGGACAGTGCACATTGGTGTTAGCAGAAAGGACTTTTTCTTTGTTTTGTCTTATATATGAGTATGTGGAATCATATGTAGTGTTTTGTATATGTTAATCATTTGCTAATGAGTAAAAACAGTATGTCTGCTATTGCATTATTAACGTCTAACAAAAACATTTCCTGCAATGTATAGTGATCATGTGTGATGCCAGACAATGCTACACCAAGGCTTGTCAGCAACTACATGAATTACAAGTCAGTCTTTCCTAATCTAGATTATTCTTGAGTTTGATAAATTATCCTGATTTTCTACAGTGGAGCTGGGGAGGAGGGAGGAAACATGGGAACTGAACTATGATCTTTCATACTAAAAGAGCATCAGAGCAGAAATGGTCACAAGGTGATAAAATAAATTGCCTCTTTCTTGCCCCGGGCTGGCAGTTGGAAAGCGTTCTGGTGATGATTCTAAACCACCAATCAGTACAGGTCTGCCTATATTGGGTGACCCGGGGAACTTAGTAAAACTATAGTTCATGGGCATTGATGCTAGAGACTGTTTTGGTGAACGGTGGAGGGGCCCAGATTCCCAGGCTCGGTCTGATATGTAGCTAGACATGAGAACTGCAACCATCAACCCATGTCATCTAAAAAAAGAAACAGACGTCACAGCAAGAACACAGCAGTTTAGGCACAGCTAGGTTATAAAAACTGACCTGACAAATGGTGTCTACAGACAGAGTTCGCACCTTGTCCCTTCTCTCCACAACAAAGCCAGTAGGGTCCTTAGCACAAATGACAGTTCATCCTTAGTGCCTCGTTTTTCTCCCCTTAGGGATTGATATACAAAGCCTTCTTCCTTTCCCACCCCCAGCACTTCTGTTCCCTTTTCTTTCATTATTCAGTTAATTTCACTGTGAAGAATTTCATTTCTTTGCATGTAAATTCATCCTGACACCTTTTCTGATCTTAAAAACTTTAGTCTCTGTGCTATTAATGGTGTCTTTTACAAATTTAACTCAAGATTTTGGGAAAAAATATTTCCATTGATTCATGAAGAATATAGCTGATAAATGTTATTCATTATAAAAACAGTTACCTAACACGTACTACATGCCAGGCACAGTTCTAAGTTCTGGAAATAGAACTGAGATAGAACAACACGTGTAAGATCCCTTGGGTGCAGGGCCGGAGATGAAGTGAGCAAGTGACACTCAGGATGCCACATGGTGCTTCAGTGCTATGGAGAAATGTAGAATAGGATGAGAGGTCCACAGGATGGGACCCCAGAGGTGTGGGCAGGTGGAGGAAGCCTGCCAATTGAGGCATGAATGGAGTGGAGTGATGGCTTCTAAGATCCATAGGAAAAGCTTTCCAGACAAGTGACCAGCAAATGCAAGGACTCTGAGGTAGAAGTTTGGTCTGTTCAAAGAACAGGATGGGCAAGGTAAAGGATGGTGGGACAAACCTGCGGAGATGATAAACAGGGTTGTAGGACTTTATTCAAAATGCAGTGATCAAATGGTTGTTTAAAATGAAAACCAAAGGCTGACAGTGTCTGCAACAAGAGAAGCTTTCTCGACACTAGAAGAACAAAAGCTTCTTTGAAGTGGGTTAGGGAAATTGCAAAGCATGGGGAAGTGGAAATTTCAAGTAAAGACAAATTTTTCTGGCAACCTGCTGTGAAGATGCAGAGACATGCACCAGTCACCAGACGATCTGTAGTATGTAGGCAGTTTGGTTTTTTAAAGATGGGGTCTCATCATTTTGTCCAGGCTGGTCTTAGACTCCTGGGCTCACACAATCCTCCCTTTCTCAGGCTCTTGAGCAGCTGGTAAAGATTTTAAGTTAAAAAAGAAAATCTCATATTGCCAGGTTAATGATTTTCAAGAATGGAAGCAGTTGATGGATACATGGGCGAGAATAATAATTATAAGCTTTTTTTTTTTAAAGGTCTTTAAAGGAGTACAAATGCAATTTTCTTATGTGCATATATTGCGTAGTGGTGAAGTCTAGACTTTAAGCGTAGCCAGCACCTGAATAGCCCACATTGTGCCCGCTAAGTAATTTCTCATCCCAGACCACCTTCTCCTTCTTCCCCTTCCTCGCTCTACTGTCTGGAATTCCTCTATGTCCGTGTGTAGAAATTTAGTTCCTACTTATATATGAAAACATGCAGTATTTGATTTTCTTTTTATGAATTAAAATATTAAAATAATGGCCTCCAGTTCCATCCATGTTGCTACAAAACACATGTCTTAATAAAATGGGTGAGGATGTCCGCAAATAAGTTACAGCCCACCAAAGATAACTTTTGAGTTTTGACCATCAGTGAAAGGTAGAATGGTAATGCTGTTGGCAGATATGTGTGGGTGTTGACAAGTGAAACCAGATTGGGATTTGTGGGATTCTTTGTCAGTTGTGGCTATGTAAGTACGTCGTGAGACATTTTGGCAGTTCCCCAAATGGGCTGGTTTAAGGGCTCATTGTCACCTTAGGACAGACCTGACAAGACTAAGGAAGCTCCAGGTAGCTGCCTCGTTCTGGCTCTGAAATGCTGTTGAAGGGGTTGGGGTGAAGGGGTGAGGAGTCAGTTGGACAAGCAGGAAATAAGCAGATGCATTTTGGGGGAGTTGTGTTATAAATTACCTCCTTTCGTCTAGGTTAAATAAGGACAGCCTATAGCTAACCATCTCAAAATGAAATTACGTGTGTCCTGAAGAATCTACCAGGACTTTCAACAGGATTCAGGTGTCATACACAAAGAAACAGCTTGATGAAAAACTTAAGAGTATATTAGAACCCATTTGGAAAATGTTACAGAAACAAAGTAGCATGTAACTAAGTTCCCCTTGTAAAGTTACTTTGAATAGACAAGTAACTTTTGCATTCAAGAAAAATAACATTACTGGAAAATTTTCTCTCATTGGAAGACATTTTCACATGCCAATTTCCATATTAAAAATGTCATACTGAAAATGCTCCAGATGGTACTGAAGTGACCACAAACACCATATTTAGGCATAACAAGATTGGTTTTCACTCAGGACTCACTATTCCAATTGTTTACAGCCAGCGTCTGCTAGTTGCTGAGCAATTAGAACAAAGCACAGATGCTAATGTTTTTATTATCACCCCTGCTGGAGTATGTATTTGCCTATAGGAAAAAGCATATATAAATTAATAGAACAGGGGGAAAAGCACAAAGGTGTTTAATCTGATGTCGTTCTTTTCATTCTTATACCCTTCCCCTCTTTTTCCTTCTCAGAAAATCATAAAGGTAACTATCATTTATCAGCATCAAAAGGACTGAGAGAAAGTTTTGACAGGTGTCTGTGAAGAGCTATTAGGGGAGACCTGGAGCCACATTTTAGGAAACTGAACAAGAATAAATTGGCAGTATTAGACTATTAAAAGTCATTTCTTCAGTGTAAATTTTTGTGAAGAATAAATATTGATCATTAAGTCACATCACTGCAATGCAGGGGTTATTTAAGCACAGTGGGTGAAAAGTTATGTGATCTTGGGAGGTGCAGAATGGACAGGTTGCCTACAAGTCATTTCAATATTGAACTTAAGAGTTATAAAGGTACATGATTTTTTAATAACTTGACCTGGTAAGAGAATGGTTTTCAGTTTTTATGAGTCTAAAAAAAAAAGCTGGTGGTGAAAAGAACTGTTTTCTCAGTAAGGGCTGCTCAGAGATACAGCTGCTACTTCCTAGAAAAACAAATGCAGTTTTGATTTAATTTTAGGTAAAATGTAAAAATGCTAAAAATAGCCTACTTTTTAGCCCATTCTGTGTGCTCGTACTCTGTTCATGGTACACTGGGAAACTTTTTTTTTTTTTTTAGGGAAACTCTTAGTTCTCACAGCCACCCTGTTTGACAAGGGAACTGTTCATAGGTCCATTTTTACAGATGAAGAGACTGAGGTTAACTTGCTCAAGGCCACAACTTGAAAATGGCTCAACTCAGTGTCTACTGCAGACAGTCTGGTCCCAGAGCCTGTAGTTTAATAAAGCTTGAGATCATATTGTGATTGCACTTAGCAAGCCGTGTCTCGCTGCACTACTGTGCCTGTGACTCATATGTTTATGAATCCAGATAACTGTGCCATAAGTCCCAACACCGAAGGGGAAAAGCCTCCCAAACCCAGCTGTAGCCTCCCAGGGCACCGCTTCACCTGTGCTCAGTTTCCTTTCCAGCCTCGCACCCTGCTGCTGCAAGGTAAGTTGTCACACTCTCAGGAGATTACTGCTGTGCCAGGTATAACCATTTGGGGGCAAGCAGCCTCTCTGACCTCAGGAAGGACACAGCCTCCCATCATTCCCCAGAGTTCAGCTGAGATCAGCCAGTGAGCGACTAACTAGTCCAGCTCATGTGCCGGGTTATACCACCTGTATGTGAATCTGAAGCCTCATCTATAATCTGCTTCAGAACTTTGCCTCACCAGAAGTGTCCTTCTCAGCATCAAGAGAAGGTACAGCCACATACAAATAGCTTCCTTAAAAGATGACATGCTCACAGCCCTTAAAGTGTCAGTTATGGTGTCAAAGTCTTGGGTGTTTATATTGTACGTGCTCATTTGTAGGTATTTTTCCTTCCCCAAACTCTAAGATAGCCCAGAGCAGGAACTGTCACGTCCAGCTTTGTACCCACAGATTCCAGCACTTTAGACGTTCAGTAAGTTTGGCATGTGTCTGAGAAGGGCAGCTGTCTGGTGTAGCAAGCTGTTTGGGACTTGTCTGGTTTAAGTTGGTGGGGAAACATTCAAATACACATGGACTTAATTAAGTAATTAGAGTTATGAGTCAGAAATTGGATAACGGGTCAGCGCTACAGGCACAAATATTCCCATTAAAGAATTCTAAATTGAGGCTGTAATTCAAGATAGATCTTAAAGAGAAAAGCGCTGAGGATAGGGGAGCGAAGAGCTCTGAGAAGCACACCGGAATCCGGAGATCACCGTGACCCAGCCCAGGAGCTGGCAAAGGAGCATTCAGACAGGGCAGAAGCAATTCAAGAACATGCACATACCAGAAGCTAAGAAAAGTTTCAGAAAATGACCAGTAAAAATACAAACACCTGCCCAGTGAGCAGGGTCAGATGTTCATGCGTTAGAGGTCAAGGAAAATGAGGGAGAAGCGTGATGAATTTGGGGGGTTAAAAAGTTATTAGACACCTTTAAAAATAAATTTCCAGTAGAATAATTTTTTATGTCTTTTATACTGATTACATTGATTTGTATAACAAAAACTATTTTCTAGTATCTAGCCTTTTCATTTTGGTAAGATATACTAGAGAAATTTAACAATCGGAAATAGTCATTTGTTTTGATGGCAAGTTCATGGGAATCATTTTGGAAATTTCTCCCCAGGAGTGCTGTGGAGAGTCACTGGATTTGTTTTCTGTCAACACTTCACCCAGCTCAAAGGTATCTGACGAAATAACTCTTTAATCCATCAGTGACCTCAGCAGAGGCTGTGCTGGGTGTTTTGTTTTCTTTCAGGAAACAATAACACCAGCTCTTTGAAAACTAATTTTACTTCTGCAGAAGAGTTTAAAACCCCACTTAGATCTTAGGAATTTTAATTTCAGGAACATGACTTAAGTCTACTTCAAACTATTAAGATTTCAGGCCTATGAATAACTGAAATTTCTGATTAAGTCTAGGAACAATCATTTGTTCATGTCAGCTGTTATTCTAAAAATCACAGACCAATAATTTAGCTGATTCTCAGAATATACTATGGACTATATTGCAAGAAAACACCCAAGGAACTGAAAGTTTGTAGTTTTAATCTAAACAAAACTAGTTTTTCCAATGAGAGGAAAACATATGAAGTTCGATACTATGTTTATATATCAGGTCCCGCTATTTAAAGATTATACCAATAAATGAACATCCCCAGCTCTTTTTTCCCCCCCCTTTTCTATCTATTACTAGTTATCAGTGCCCTTAAGGTCTTTTTCTCCCTATTAGGATTTACTATTGGAAAATGATCTGTCAACCAGTTATAACCTAGTGTGAATTTGATATGAACTCTTACTAATGTATTTACATTTTAAGCATCTTTCTAATTTGTTCATTCACCCAGGAAGTATTTGTTGAGCTTTCAGTATTACTTTCTGTGAAAAATATGAGGTGAATTAGACATGAAGGCTACTTTTTAAGGTATGCATTAACTCCGATTGGAGATCTAAAAAAGTGATATATGCCACAAAAGGTACAGGTTCCCCAGAGTTTATGGAAAAGAGGGCCACTCAGACTCAGTGGGAAGGTACTATAGAAAAAGTAGTACCTGAGAGGGTAGCACAGCAGAATGATGATGAACAGGGTCTGGAACTAGCTTTGCCTGTGTTTAAGTCCTGGCTGTCACTAAGTGACCTCAAGTGAGTGATCAGAAGGCGCTGTCACTCGGTCATCTCATCTGAGATGAGACAGTGTTTGTAGTTTATGAATCTCTCACGAGTATTAAACAAATGGTACCATGAAAAGCACTTAAACATAAGTTTTCCACAATACTATTGAGACTGGTCCTTGAAACAGAATAAATAGGATGTAGACATGCAAAACTGAATCATAAAATTCAGAAAGATCAAAATGTAAAAATATTAAACTATGGGTGTATTAGAAGAAATCTGGATAATTTTTATTTATAATTTCAGGGTGGGGGAAGACTTTCCTGGGTATGACTTCAGACCCAGAAGCTATAAATGAAAGGCCGAGAGAGCTACAGTTTTTAAAAAATGCATCCCATTTTACAGAATTAAATAAAGTTGGGCAGGAAAGATAAGCTTAAATGTATCAACTGATTGAAATTTTTAGAAGTATACTTTGAACCTAAAACTAAAAGTAGACATGGGGAGAGCTTTATGACATTGGATTTGGCATCGATTTCTTGGATATGACCCCAAAAGGACAAGCAGTGAAAGCAAAAACAGACCAGTGGGTCGACCTCAAACTTTAGAACATCTGTTTAAAGAAAACAAGCAACGTAGTGAAAAACAACCTATGGAAGGAAATCTCAAATCACGTGTCTGATAAGACTAATGTTAAGAACATAGAACTTCTACAACTGGACAAAAACCAAACCACCCAGCCCTATGAAAAAATAGGCAAAGGATCTGAATAGACATTTCCCCAGAGAAAATATAAATAGCCGATAAGCATATGAAGACATGTTCAGCATCACTGTTAGAAGAGAAATGCAAACCCAAACTACCATGAAATATCACCTCACACCCATGAGCACGGCCACTATCTCAAAAATATATATGTATATATTTCCAAGGATGTGGAGAAATTGCAAGTCTTATGCATTCCTGGTAGGAATGTAAAATAATACAGCTACTATGGAAAACAGTATGGAGATTACTCAAAAAACTAAAAATATCTTCAATAATTTTGGCAATGAAAAATAAAATTAAATGTTTTTAATTAAAAAATCCTAAAAATAGAAGTACCAGATGATTCAGTAATCTTCTGGGTATGTAAGAATTAAAAGCAGGAGCTTAGATATTTGGACAGCTATGTTTACGGCACTAGTTCCAGCAGCCACGAGGTGGAAGCAGCCCGCATGTCCACCAGATGGATAAAGAAAGTGATGTGCACACAACGGGATGTTACTTTCCTTAAAGGAAATCCCGTGACATGCTCCAACACGGATGGGCCTCGAGGTTACGCGAAGTGAAATCAGCCATCGTGAAGAGACAAGCACTCTGATTTCACTTGAAAGTTGTCAAGATCTGGTAAACAAAAGTTGAGTGGTTGCTAGGGACTGAGGGGGAAGAGACACAGGGAATTGTTCTTTGACAGGTATAGAATGTTCTGTTTTCTGAGGCAGGGTTCTCATTGTGTTGCCCAGGGTGGACTGGAACTCCTTGGTCCAAGAAAGTCTCCCACCTCAGCCTCCTGCATCGCTGGGACCACAGACACAGCCACCCCCTGTACACCTGGCTAAAGTTTCAGTTGTTCAAGATCAAAACATTCTAGAGATCTATTACACACGGTACTGTGGCTGTACCCTACTGAACTGTGCACTTAAAAAGGGTTAAAAGGGTAAATTTTATGTTTTTACCTCAATTAAAAATGAAAAGGTTTTAAGGCAAACTGAATAATGCTGGAGGTGAGGTGGAAAACTGGGGGCAGGGGTTGGAAGCTGTAAACTTTATTTCAGATTAATATGAGGGAAGAATGTTTGATGATTAGAATTCTATTTTTGTTTCCTCTGGTATGCCGTCATAGACCTGAAAAATCCACTCTCCCCAACATGACTGCTTCATGCTTTTAGGAGTATGTCAGTCTGTCGCTTCTAATCACTTACTGTACTGTCCTAGTTATTCAGTTTTTTTGCAGTCTCCCTGCCAGCCATGCTCAAGTGGCAACATTGAACTCCTGAGCTCAAGCAATCCTCCTGCCTCAGTCTCTCAGCAGCCAGGACTCCAGGTGTGCACCACCACACACGGCTAATTTTTTTTTTAAGACTTTGTATAGAGAGGGGATCTTGCTGTGTTTCCCAGGCTGGTCTTGAACTCCCGGCATCAGCAATTTACTTGCCCCGGCCTCCCCAAGTCACCCCTGGGATCACAGGTGTGCACCACCCTGCCGGCCATTCACCTTTTATGGAGCATGTACTATGTGCTGGGTCCTGCTCTAGACAAGAGGGGTTTAGCAGTGAACAAAATCCTACACGCACAGACATTCTAATGGACAGATACTAAACAAGTACATACATCACATGGCAGATGCTGTTCAGGGTTCCAGAGAAAAAGTGAGGGGGGGGAAGAATGCCAGGGCATGAGAGTGGCTGTTTTACGTAGTGTAATCAAGAGAAGTGTTACGTAGAAGTTGATGCTTGAGCAGACCTGAAGACGATGAAGGAACAAACAGTGGGTTTCTAGGAAAGTATTCCACGTAGAAACTCTTCAAGGGAAAAGCCCAGACGTGGAACAGCTTGATGGGTTAGGGGCAAGCAAGGAGGCCAGTGTGGCTGGAGGTGCGTGAGCTGAGGAGAGAGTTTAGACCAGAAGCGGGGGGAGCAGGGCACTGACTCGGTGCCGTTACAGACTTGGTTTTATTGTGGGATGAGAGATGTTGGAAGGCACCGAGCAGAGCAGAAACACCATCTCACTTAGGATTGTGTGGCTTCTGCGGCAGCTGCGTGGGGGATGGATTGTCGGGAGAGGGAGGGATGCAGGAAGAGTCTGACACTCATGTGACCAGATGGGAGGATCGGGGCTCGGAAAATGATACCCCCGAAATGGAAACCTCAGAAGCAAAGTTCCTCGACCTTCTCCTACCCTCCCATCTCTGGCCTCTCATTCTCCCCCAGCCTGGCCATAGAAATGAGAATCCCTGTGCCCAAGGCAGTTGGAAACCAGAACGCCTCTTCCCAGAAGCCAGACTTAAAACCTAAAAATATTGTAACTTTTCCTCTGCTGTTGTGTAAAAGCTGCCTTGTTTGACTGTAGGCCCTAAGACCCCCATTCCAGGGAGGATTCTGCCTCACAGCCAGGAGGAAGGAATGCAGCCGGGAAGAATGAGTGGCCACGTGGGTTTCCCCTCCCAGCCTATTACCAGTGATTACTGTCATCACTTACCAATGATTGGACAAGGGGTCACAGCCTTATCCAATCATTTCTACACAGTTGACTGTAGTTCGTCGAATCCAAGAATAAAAATGGAGAGTTGCCCTGTATGTTTGGCTCTTCGTTCTAAAGGCTCCCATGCTGTGTAAAACTATGATCAGATAAACATGTGTGCCTTTTCTTTTACTAACATGCCTTTGGGCATTTTTAAATAACTCTGGGGGTGAGGGTGAAACTTTCCCTTCACCCCTGCAATACAAACAGAGGTGTGAGACTGGTCAGATTCTAGGTGTGTCCTGAAGGCCAGTGGGGAATTCTAGTAGTTTGGATGTGAACATGGGAGAAAAGAAAGAGTCAAGAGTGACTCCAGGCAGTTCCCTGAGGCAGGGATCGCTACAGGAAAGGCAGGTTTCCCGGGAGAGAATGAGCTTGGTTTGGGAGGTGTTCAGCCTGAGATGCTGAGTTAGGTCTAGTAGGTAAGTGGGTGTGAGTCTGAAGCTCAGCGTAAAGATAGGCTGGAAGTAAAAGTTTGGGAATCA
The DNA here is from genome assembly GCA_963573935.1 of Arctocebus calabarensis. Classification (NCBI taxonomy): domain Eukaryota; kingdom Metazoa; phylum Chordata; class Mammalia; order Primates; family Lorisidae; genus Arctocebus; species Arctocebus calabarensis. The sequence continues at coordinate 21,365 of CAUYON010154818.1, forward strand.
TCGGCATGTAGATACGTACAGCCAGGGGGATGGATGGGGGCAGCTAGGGGAGCGAATGTAATTGAGAACGTCCTGTGGGACGAGCCGGAGGGCACCCCAGTTGGGAGTAGGGAGGATTAGAAGCCACAGGGGCCGAGGAGCAGCCTGCTCCAGTTGTGTGTGGACTGTCGTCTCAATACTGCTTTGCACGTGGTTCTTTGATTATCGAGTAACTATTTCTATAGTGTTTTATCCATCGCCAGGATGGTCTTGGTTACTCCTGGTTGAATGTTAAGGCCAGTGTATTAGATAGTTCTTGCTCACTGAATTTTTTCATCGGTGTTTTCGGCATTTTGATTTTTGGAATGGAATACATGCAGTTATGCAAGTTTACATATGAAAACTTAAGATCAGATACATTTATCTGAGTTTTTGAAGATGTGTGACCACGTATTACTCATGCCATCTGGAGGTACATTCAGGGTGTGGGATGTTAATAGGATGCGAATCAACTTTGTCACCTCAGTGGAAATGGTGTTCAGAATCTCAGTCCCGCTGCATTTGTGACCTCACCCCCTTTCCATTCATCACTCACCCTCCGCAGTCACCTCTGCAGCCTCCGGAAATGCAGCGAACCATTGATGTTACTCATTACTGCACCTCCCTCCCTTGCTCCGGCCACAGATTAGTCTGGGTCAGAAAAGGTGGGAGATAATAAGGCTGTGTGGAGACTGCCCTTTTCTCTTTTAACTAAAAGCAAAGCCCAGAACTAGCTTCAAGGTCTAAGTCCCACAGATGACATCCTTTGTATTTTAAAACCACCCAGTTTTTGCTTGTTCTTCGCTGGTGGTTAGGCGCAGAAAGCGGTGCTTACCATTGATCTGCCTCCTCCTAACACAGCACAGAAGGTCCTCCAGCCCCGTGTGTCATTCACCCAAGTCATCGATTCTAATATCAACCTCCAAGCGTAAAATAGCCGCATCGTTCTTATATCTCTGTGCTCTAACTTAAGGAATAAATTGACGCGGTCAGCTCATAAAGCCAAACACCGCCTTTTTTCTAGCCAGAATTTTAAATAGTGGTAGGAACCAGCACAAGCACTAACTCTTCAGCTACCCCTGACCTTGCCTTCATCGTTTGGGATACTCGGGGTGGAGATGCATAGAGGGAACAGTCGGCCTCCACCTCTGCACCTTGGAGCTGGCAAAGAAGAGTTACTGCACGGCAGAGGGTCACTGTTGGAAATCTGGGTGCATGTGGGGCAGTGCGGGGGGGCAGCAAGGGTGAGTGAATGGGAGAACTTTTAAATGAATTCTCTAGCTTCCCTACACACATCCAAAGCACCGCATGCTTTTATTTCAACATATTCTGTATCTTAATAATCACACCAAATTAGGTTCTGCTTTCCAGGCTTTGGCGGCTTGGTCCTCGTATCCCGTGGCAGACCCTGTCTTGGTGAGGTAATGTTGGGGAGCCTTCATTCCTCCAAACCAGCTGGAAAGCTGAATAGTTATTTACAGGGCACCTCAGTGAAATTACCAGTGGGCTGAGTCATGACTGTGCCTCGGATATGTGCAAGTTCTTCATTAACCCTCATTGCCAGGGCCTGGAGATAGTGCTGTTGTAAGTGAAAACAGTTTGTCAGATGTGATCTGAAATTCTCAAGGGGATTTTCCAGCAGATTCTGTTGATGCTGGTGCTGGCCGAGTTGATCAGAATGCGCAGACTGCGTCTCTGCACTGGTCGCTATGTGTAGGCTGCAGCTGCATTTACTAATTAAATCCCCTGCGTTATCTGATACTTACCACCTGGGACCCATCACCAAAGGCTTTCCTGGGGCACACAGCTGAGCCCAGTTTAGACCCTTTTATTTCAGGTCAGAATAAATATTTTAGCTCTGAGGCTTTTTGTCCATCTGGATTCAGTAGTCCTCTGATTGGTTTGCTTTATTCAGCAAGAATCAGTTTACCAAGCTAGCTGTTTTGGCCTGGCTAATTAAAACCTGCTCTGTGTGTGCACAGGCAACCTCCAAGCCAAATATTGCCCCACCCAGACCTTGAATTATAATGTGGCCTTTTCTTTAGAACGGATGGGCCTGTGAGTTACCCCCAGCCAATCTGATCCTAGTGTTTGCTTTTTAATTGCATGCCTTTATAAAGTATATCCCGCCTTGAAAAACGAGGCATGCCCAGGATCCCCAGTCTTTAAAGAATCCTTTGGAAAGGAAAGATGTGGCCTGAGTTACCGAGAAGAGTCCTATCAACTTCACGGGTGGTGGGTCACCAAGAGATATGGCTATATCACATGTGACAGTCTCATGAGACCCTTAGCAATTAACTAAATATATTTTTAGACAGTGTCTTACTTTGTCACCCTTGGTGGAGTGCCTTGGCATCATAGCTTACAACAACCTCAGCCTCCCAAGTATCTGGGACTACAGGCGCCTGCCTCAATGCCTGGCTTTTTAGAGATTGGGGGGGGGAGGGTCTCTCTCTGGCTCAGGCTGGTATTGAACCTGTGAGTCCAGTCAATCCACCTGCCTTGGCATCCCAGAGTACTAGGATTATAGGCATGAGCCACAGCACCCGGCCAACTATACTATTTTTCATAAAAGTTCCATGCACAATCTTACTACTGTAAGTTATAGAAATTTTGCCAACACTGGCATTTCTTTGGGTGGAGGCACTCTAAGCAACTAGTGAAGAAACAAATATTGCCTCAGTTGATGGCATTAGAGTATGATCTCCATCAACTCTGTTCATTTATGTGGTCTTGTGTGGTGCTTGTATTCTAGGAGAGGTTCATATTCCCCTAAGGAAGTAGCAGTCTTATGAATGAAATAGGCAAACAAATAGGTAATTCCACTAAGTTAGGTAAATGAGTGGAGCATGATTCCCTAAGATACAGAACTCTGAAGAAACAGGTGGAAGGAGAGCCTGGGGTGGAGGGAGATGTTGACCTGGGTTTCAGGTGCTCGGGGGGCATCCAGATAAGAGTTGAGTGGCCAGTTCTAAACAGGGAACTGCTTCTTGCAGGAAAATATTTCACCATGTCCCTTTTGGAGGTCAAGGCATAGTACAAATAGGTTTTGATAGAAGAGAGGGATAAACAAAAGATTGAGAGTGGAGGCTACCATGGTAGGATACCAGGATAGGGGAAAGACCTTTTCAAGGCTAACTTTATTAATTCTCAAATTGTATATAATGTGTTCAGATAACATGTCTGTGGTTTGGAAACTTTCTGATTAACCAGTAAATGTTGGAGATTAGGGCTTGATCACAGACTGGGTATTCATTTGGAAGAGAAGATTCCGTTTTCTAGTTTTTCAGAAGATACTTGAAGTGTTGTCTGAACCAAAGATAATTTTCTTCTTATTTTTTCTTTTTTTTTCCCCATGGAAACTAGATACTCTTTACTAGTTTATTGAATTAAAAAATTGAAGATCCCGCATTTTTAAAATGCCCTTTTACATGAAGAATTTCTAATTGACAGATTTGGAAATCAGTCTGGATTAGGCATACTATGGGTCAACAC
>CAUYON010154821.1:0-15239 GCA_963573935.1 Arctocebus calabarensis
GATCGTACTGTTACAGATAGCCTTCATGGCATTTTCTTGATCACTATATAAAGACATTGATACTCTACATTTAATAAGTTTCCCCAGTACCCTGCTAAGATGCACCGTAGGTGTGATCCCACCAATTGCCCTCCCTCCACCCGACAGAGTCTCACTATGTCACCTTGGGTAAACCCCAACCTCAAACTCTTGAGGTTAAGGGATTCTCTTCCCTCAGCCTCCCAAGTAGCTGGCACTACAGGCACCCACCACAACACTCAGCTATTTTTTGGTTGTAGTTGTCATTATTTGGAAGGCCCAGGCTGGATTCGAACCTGCCAGCTCCGGTGTATGTGGCTGGCGCCCTAACCTCTGAGCTACAGGCACCGAGCCAATGACTCTTTTCTTTATCCAAAGGTAAAGGAGCTATTGAAAGGAAGACATTTTGATGACATTCAGGATATTAAGGCTAATTCTACAAAAGCTCTGATGGTCATTCCAGTGCTTCGAAGGGTGGATGAGGTGCCGGCATCAGTGCTCAGCTCCCCAAGGGAGTACGTTGAAGGTGACCGTAAGGACATTTGACAGTGAGATACGTAGCACTTTTTCTAGATGTCAGTCCTTCACGTGTCATCAAAGCACCTAAAGAACGAGAGATGGAAGTGACTGAACTCTCCACAGCTGACATTTCTAAGTCGTTGATGCTAAGAAAGATCCAGTTGAGGTATGGGAAAATGCAGAACAATACTCACGCCTTCAACAGCATCCCCGAAAAAATGCTTTCTTGCTTCTCAACCTCTTATTGCTGCTAATCTACATTCTCCGCCCTAACCCAAGTCAAGATGCTTTCAAGGTCACAAACGATTTATCCTCACCTAGAGGTTCAACTGAAACTGTGTACCTTCATGTAGCACTCAAATATTCCAATGCTTTTCAATAAAACACAGACATGGCTACGTCAGTAAAAGGTTAGTTACCTTTAAAATCAACAAATGGTTTTCATTTTTTGAAATTATTAAGTAGCTAGATTTTTGCAAAATAATGAACATTTTAAGATGTTTAGGTGGTGCCCATAACTCAGTGGGTAGGCACCGGCCACATAGACCAAGGCTGGTGGGTTCAAACCCAGCCTGGGCCTGCTAAACAACAATGACAACTGCAACAAAAAAATAGCTGGGAGTTGTGGTGGGCACCTGTAGTCCCAGCTACTTGGGAGGCTGACACAAGAGAATTGCTTCAACTCAAGAGTTAGAGGTTACTGTGAGCTGTGACACCATAGCACTCTACCGAGGGCAACATAGTGAGACTCTGTCTCAAAAAAAAAAAAGTTTAATTGAAGTTTCTTGAATGTGGCCTTATTTTATGACAGCTAAATTAATTCAGCCTTCCAACATGAAAGGTTGCCCATCTCCTGCCTCAGACTGTCCAGAATAGGACGTCAGATGAGGAGGGAAAAGAAGAGGCACAGAGAATCTAGGTTGAGTAGTTTCCAACAGCAAATGCACACACTGGCACCATTTACCTGATGCCCCAGTGAAGGAGCCATGGCAAGAGTGTGTATGTACTGCTGGGGACCAGTGAAGAATATGGCCTCAGAATTGCTCAAAGCCAAATTAGCCTATTACCCATCCACTATGGTTTGAATGTTTGTGTCCTTTCCAGAATTTATAGTTGAAACCCAACCACCCATGTGATAGTGTTGTGAAGGGGGGCCTTTCAGAGGCAAGTGAGTCAGGAGGACAGAGCTATCACGAGGAGACGAATGCCATCGTAAACAGGATTTGCTCTCTTGCCCTTTCACATTCAGCCACATGAGGACACAGCAAGAAGGCCCTGACCAGATGTTAGGGTCTCTGTCTTGGACTGCCCAGCCTCCAGAACTATGAGGAAATAAACTTCTGTTCGCTATAATTTACCTGGTCCCAGGTCACTATAATATAGCTGCAGAAATGGACTAGGCCACCATCTCGTCTTCAGATTGTGCCAGTGCTCCCTGCTCATTGCTCTTGCTAGGTTGTAAGAAATTAGGACAAGCACTTGATACTATTCTCCAAAGCACTTCAGATAGGGGTAAAAACGTCCCTTGAATCTTATGCTGTAAACTATCAATGGTCCTGGCTACTCTCTTTATCCTGTCCTCTGTCCTTCATGTGGGTTTAGGCCCAGCTGGAGCCAGAGGAAGAGGGGACAAGAGCTGGGCTGCAGGGTTGATCAGTTCCTGTGCTGATCCTGCCCCAAAGGCCCCCGAGCGGCCACGTGGTGACTGAGGCTTCAGCCACACGGCATGGGCTGTTCTCCCCAAGGAAGGGAAGGATTAGTCATCATGGCCTGAGTCACTGTCCTCAGGGTAGGTCATGAGGGTGGAGGCAGTGGGGAGTACAGGTTCAATAGGACTGCCCGCTCCTTCCCAGGACCCTCCTGTTCCTTTCATTCCTTCCTTCCTGCCTTCCTTCCTTCATTTATTTGACTGTGTTGTAGGAGCCAGGCGTTAGGTAAGGCGGTATCTGTAGAACATTTTGACTGAAACCTGGTAGAACTGAGCTGACTTCTCACTGCTCAACTAAGTCACTCTTGAAAGACCTTGGCTTTATCATGTAATTACTCTGAACCTGTTTCAGCAACTCTGAAAGTTCTTAATACATCTCCGCTGTACCTAAGTTTACTGCAAAGCTTAACAGAGTTAATAAGACCCCCCAAAGCAGCCCTCTCAGTGCCTAGAGAAGGGCAAGCAAATAATAATGACTATCAGACCTCCACCACGCTGGGGAGCTCGCAGCTTCCCGGGACTGTATCACATGAGAACCAATGAGTGATGCAGTTGAGGTCTGGGGGTCTTTAGGTTTCCTACATTCCATTTGGGGAAGTGATTTGAAAGCAGGGCCCCTACTTCTCAAGTCCCTGCCTATACCCAAGATGTTTCCGAGCCTGAATCTGTAGCGGGATCAGTTTCCTTGCAGTCTAGGTTAGTTCTGTTCTTCAAGCGTGTTTGCAAAGCCTGCACCAGCAATGTCGTGGGAACACCGTTGTGAGCGGGGTCTACCTTACGGACATTAAAATGGAAAACATTCTGTGTTCATATTTGGAAAAACTGACAAGTTACCAAGTGGGAGTGCAAGTGAGGTTGTGTAAGTACCTTTGCAGGCACACACTCATAGACACGCTTCTGTTTATATCTTCTTTTTCTCAAGGCATTTTGCAATGCTGATTGACTGCTGCTCAAGAGAACTTGACATCTCTGGCCCTGTGGACAGAAGAGATGCTTTTATTTTTTTGTCCAAGTCTTGGTTTGCATGGACAATATACCACAGGAGCAGAATGTGGGGCCCAGTGATGGGGAAGTGATTGGGTGACAGGGGATGATTATCCAAAGAAATCAGTGTTGGGAGAGAGGGCAGCAAGGCCTTTGGGGGGGCCCAGGCGTCTGTGAGCATGAGACACACCCTGGGTGTCCTAAGGCTCCACCTTGACTGCTACCCCTGGGTCCCTTCACACACATGCACACACATGCACTCACACTCTGTTGTGCACTGTGAAAAATACTGTAGATGAAGAAAAAGTGAGAAAAACAGTCCCTGTGTAAAGGGAATTCTAAAACCAAAGGGGATGGAGGCAAGTATTCAGTCAGCTGGCCCATCAGGCAGCCTGTTTATGATGCAAACGGAAGTCTAATGGTGTTTCAGAGACCGGTGGAGTGTCTGGAACTCAACCCCAAGCTTCGGGCTCAGTGAATTCTCACTGTGTGTCCCTGAGCAATTGGCTCTTTTCGGTGTTGTTGTTTTATCATCTATAAAATGTGGATAAGGATACTTATCTCGGGGGGGACTGGAAAGAGTGAATGCAGATTTTTAGGCCTTGAATTTTAGCAGGCAGATTTCTAAGCCTGGATGTGTGACAGTATATTATAGCAAAGAGGTTCATGTGGGCAAGGTGGGTGTCGGGGGTGCGGGGGTGGTAAGGACCTTCATAGAGAGTGCGTGCGGGTTTGACTGGGTAATTAGTGGAGCCTGTGCCAAATGAAAATACAGGCTCTTTGTTCAAGCATTTTTCAGAATTGCAAATAGTGATAGCAGAGCACAGGCTCTCCTGAGCCAGGACTCGGTGCCACTCCTGGGGCCACGTGCCCACGGGGCTGGACCTGCCAGGCCCCCTCTGGGGAGCACACAGTTCTTCCTCCCCCTCCCCGCCACCCTCCAGAGCTGGTACCTGACACAGAGTGGTCATGCGACTGTTCATGTGATTACCACAGAGCTCACAGCTGCACTGAGGGAGGAAAAGCCACCTCGCTGTCCCCACCATTTGCCCCCCTCTCACTTTCATCTTACTAAACAGGTCCAGGTGGAAATTTACATCTACAATTCATTTGGCCACTGGAACAGTTGTATGGTAGCTGAGAAAATAACCAGGATTGTTATGGTCTCCATTGTACTGAGGTGGAGGAGACCCCAGACTTGCCCTGTGTCACAGGCCTGTCTATGACTGTGCCAGGTCTGCAGCCCGGGCCTCTCGATGTCCAGTTGGGGCCGGGCTTCCTCCATACCTCCGGCTGTCAAGTCCCAAGGGTCTGGGGTGTGTTTCTAGATCTTCAGAGCTGAAGGTAAGTGGTGACTCCTGCAGACAGAGGCCAGTTTGGCCCATTAGTCCATGGTAGGGCTGGACTTAGTCCTTTTTCACAGAAGAGGGCCAACAGCCTTCTCTTCAGCTAAGATCACTTTGCATCCTATAATTTTGGCATCATGATCAGCCTGACTTATAGACTCTACTTCTAACTAAGATGAACAACATTCTAGGCCACCCAAAGCTGGTCCCACGTGCCCCCCAGGTGGAGTGATGCAGTCTGTGGAACCCTTCCCACGGCCAGTTTCAGATGATGGTTTATGAAATCCTACCCCTGAGCCTGGGTGGGTTAAATCTTGCATTCTCAGACTCTCTTTGCCCCACAGGTGATGTGAGTCAATCTTAGCATTTCTCTGATACGATATTATCTAGCGTTCCCGCATCCAGCCGAGCGGCCTCTGCCTCAGGATCACGGCTCATGAGCTCTGACTCTGGACCAACAGGTGCTAAATTCCTGGGTTCCATCTCACTGTCAACTTGTTCCTATAGAACCAACCTCCGACCCTGCCATACCTAAAACATCCTTCTACCCAACCTGACTGCACATTTCCATATATCTACCAGCTGTGTGGCTTTGTCACTCACTCCAGTCTCTTTGAGTCTCAGTTTTCTACACTGTAAAACGTGAACAATAAGGGGAAATTAACGTAGTTTTTTTTTTTTGAGACAGAGTCTCATTATGTCACCCTCAGTAGAGTGCTGTGGTATCACAGCTCACAGGAATCTCAAACTCTTAGGCTTAAATAATTCTCTTGCCTTGGTCCCCCAAGTAACTGGGACTATAGGCACCTGCCACAATGCCTGGCTATTTTTTGTTGTAGTTGTCATTGTGGTTTGGCAGGCCTGGGCTGAGTTCCAACCCACCACCCTCGGTGTATGTGACTGATGCCCTAACCCGTGCTATGGGCGCTGAGCCAATTAATGTAGTTTTTGTTGGGAGGCTTTAAACATTGCAACGGCTTTATAATCTTTGTTGATTTTTGTCTGTAGTGTCTTTGCGTTTCCCCTCTACCTGGAGCCCAGGTCCTGGCCTGTCCTCATCAAACCTGCTACATTTTCATCCAGGCCCCACCCTGACAACCCTCTTCTGTCAGCAGAGGGTGTGTTGTGTCAAGCTGACGATGGTTTTCTGTGGGTTGTTTTTTTCACTGTGTAATGAGGAAGTGAGCAAGTCCTGCCAGGAGCTAATGTCATCTAATGCGACAGCCATTCTCTTTCAATTACTCAGTTGCCTGGCATCTATAAATGCATCGCAAGAGGATTAGTGGGCACCTGGGGTTAGACCAGGAGAGTGTTCTGCAGGAACTGAAGCCCTTGGTCTTGGTTCCAGGCATGGCAGTTCTCAGCCTCCACCCACAACGAGCACATTGACCTTCACCTGCAGGAAGCATTCACATCTCCCCCAGACTCCAGGATGACTTTGACTAGAAGCAGAATACAACACATTGCCCCAATACCATTACAGGGCTCAGCCTATGGGCCCTGCTGGGGGTCCTGCCCTGCCCCAGAGCAAAGATCTGATACCATGACTCTTGCTCTGTTGCTGAGCCTGCCCTAGGTCCCAATTCTTGTGACTCCAAGTTGCCCTACTGTCTGCTCCAGTGAACCCCTTAATATCCCAGAGCACTCCCAGGTTTGAGGCTTTGCCTTGTTCATACCACTTTTCTCCCCCAAACCAGAGCTCTGTATTCCAGAAACCAGCTGGGACCTTGTTACATGTGGACAGACACTCACAAGGCCATCCTGGCTAGACTTCAGAGTCTCATAAGTGATAAGACCCTTCACCTAGAGCCCTGCGTGGCCCACTTACCAGGCCCCATATCCATGTCAAAATCAGACTCACCCAGGCAATTGGAACCCTCTAGATACACCAGAAGTGAGGTGAGTCCCCTCCAGTCCCTCTTCAACCTTACTGGAAGGGCCTAGATGCAATATTTTTTTTTATTGTTATTACTAAATACAAAGTCTCATTTTGTTGCCCAGGCTAGAGTGCAGTGGCATCGTCATAGCTCACAGCAACCTCAAACTCTTGGGCTCAAGTGATCCTCCTGCCTCAGCCATCCAAGTACCCACAAGTGCACTTCAGTACACCTGGCTACTTTTTCTATTCTTTCGTAAAGACAGAGTCTGGCTAGTTGTCCAACCTAATCTCAAACTGCTGGCCTCAAGTGATTCTCCTGCTTGGCCTTTGAAAATGCTGAGATTACAGGTGTGGGGCACTGTGCAGTACCTGACCCAGCCCTTTACTTGGTCTGGTCCTAGCTAACCAGTTAGGTGACCAGAGCTCTGTCACCCTGGACCTGTGATCTAATGCTCTCTCTCTACCTGTTTCACAAAATCTTCAAAGCCACACAGTTGATCTCCTAGAAGATGTTAGGTTATTGCTCATCCCCACAGAAAAGCAGTCCCAGCAAGTGAACAGAGGACAATGGGCCCAGTCATTTGTCAGCGACCATGTTTGACACAACTGTAATGACACCTCTGATAACAGGCCTAGTCAGCATCTTCTTTCTGAAAGCCACAATTTACTCACCAAGAGAGGAAAGTCTGGGCAGAATTAATTACTTAGCAAAAAACAATTTCACAGTAGAATAAACAGAGGAAAGATAAAATAAAAAATGCATTGCATTATCCAGTTTGAACCCAGAACTTGATATATTAAAAAATAACAAATTAATTTTGGCAATGACCGAAATACATCCTACTTAGAAAAATCAGAAAGGGAGGTCTGGAGATGGAAGGCATTCTAAGATGATAAATACTTAATGTCGAGCTATCTCTCAGACACAGGCTACTGACAAATACTGCCAACGGGGCCACGTCTGAGTGAGCAGTGGAAAGAGAAGAGGCCCAGGGGAAGACTAGAGAAAGAAGATTTAGTGCTGCTATGGGTGGTTATAAAGGGGAAAATACAGAAATGCTTAGGTATTTTTCAACAAATGCATTCCATTTCTTGTAAAGGTGCTTGGTTTTCAGTGAGGAATCAAAACAAAAGTCAGGAAATCATGTTTGTTTGGCTATAAAAAGCTGGGCTGTTTTCTTCATGCTTTGCTGCCCAGAAAGACTTACCACATGATGCTAATGGACTCAGATATTTCTAGAGAAAATATGTTAATTTTAAGGAAATTGGGTATTAGTACCATTACACCCTGGTGAGGTAGGGGCAAGCACAAAGCTTTTCGACTTTGAAATCCTGGGTCCAAATTTGTGTCTGTTCACCTACTCCTGGGCAGGTGGAAGTGGTGACAATTGACAGAGGACATGCAAAGTGTCAAGCTGTGCTCTTTTTTTTTTTTCTTTTTCCTTTTTTCATTTCATTTCATTTCTTTCTTTCTTTCTTTTTTTTTTTTGAAACAGAGTCTCACTATGCCGCTCTGGGTAGAGTGCCATAGCATCACAGCTCACAGCAACCTCAAACTCTTGGGTTTAAGAGAGTCTCCTGCCTCAGCCTCCCAAGCAGCTGGGACTACAGGCACCCGCCACAATGCCCAGCTATATTTTTGTTGCAGTTGTCATTGTTGTTTAGCAGGCCTGGGCTGGGTTCGAACCCACCAGCCCCGGTGTATGTGGTCAGCACCCTAACCACTGAGCCATGGGCACTGAGCCTCTTTTTTTATTTCTTAATTTTATTTCATTAATTAACTTATTTATTCATTTTGAGACAGAGTCTCACTCTGTTATTCTGGGTAGAGTGCCACAGCAACTTCACAGCTCACAGCAACCTCAAACTCTTGGGCTCAAGAGATCCTCCTGCCTCAGCCAGAACTAAAGGCACCTGCCACCACACCCAGCTAGTTTTTCTATTTTTACTAGAGACAGGGTCTCTTTCTTGTGCAGGCTGGTCTGGAACCCCTGAGCTCAATCAATCCACCTGCCTTGGCCTTCCAGAGTGCTAGGTTTACAGGCATAAGCCACCTGTATCAAATTGTTTTGTTGGTAGTAGAGGTTTGATAATCAAGCAGGATGGCTTTGGTCTCTAAGATAGCAGAGGTTACTGATGTAGAAACACCACCTGACCTAGGATTTTGCTATCTTTTTAAATGCAGAAAAATTCTATGTGTTTGCTTGGCTTAGCTGTCTGTTGCTGTGTATCAAACCAGTCTAAGACTTAGTGGCCTCAAACAACAGACATCATGGTGCTTACACTCCAGCGTCTCAAGAATTGGGGCGTGACATGTACCCTTGCAATATGCACCATAGCTGTGGTCGCTCCATTTACCCTCCCTCCATCCAGCCTCCCCCATGTCAAATCTATTAAGTGTAGAGCATAAATGTCTTAACACAATAATTAAGTAAGTGAAGTGAAGGCGATGTTACCAGTTTGATCTAAGCATTCCAAATTGTATATAAAATCAGCACATTGTATCCCATAAATGCATTAATGTATACAGTTATGATTTAATTTATAAAAGGGGGGTAGCAGAGAAATAAAAAGAATTAGGGCATAGTACTCAGAGCTAGCATAACTCTGTTCTATCATGAGGGGGCAAAGGAGGTGTGGTCGGAACGTCTGACAGTGGCTGGGACAAGGTAACTGACATGGTGTTTGTGGGTGTTGATTTTGGCTACTGGCTGAGCTTGTTGGTTCTCTACAGCCACCTGCTGGGCTGGGATGTCCGAGACAGATTTTCCACTCCTTTGTCATTTTTTCAGGCTCACATGGCTGGGAAGGATAGGACTGGAGGGGCATTATTCTCTTTCCACTCCGGGAACCTGTCCTGGCTTCCTCATGGCTGTCTCAGGGTAGTGAGGCATGTGTTCTAGCAGACAGGGAGCACAAGTTGCCAGTCTTTTAATCCTCAGGTCTGAAGACTTGTGCAAAGCACTGCCCATCTGATTATTCTTGGCTGAGCAGTCACAAAGCCCACTCGGATCCAAGGGCAGAGGAGTTGGATGCCATCTCTCAGTTGGAGAAGCAGCAAAGACTCTGCAGCTGTCACCTGCCAGCAGCCATGAAGTGCTGGTGAGTCAAGTTGCGGGGGTGCAGGTTGGGGATCTGCCTGCTTTTGCTAAGAGACACAACGACACAGGAAATTATCTGACAATTGTGTGTGTCAGGCAGGAAAGTTGCACCCCGCACAGGTGGTGGGTGAGGGCAGGGTCTCCTTGGCTGATTTCTAAGGTGGCAGGAACAGGAGGAACAGCTCTGTGTCACCCACGCAGGCCATGAGAGGCAGGTCAGGAGATGGACCGGAGCACCCCGTCTGTTCTCTGCAGCCCCACACCAAGGGTGGCCTTGAGGATTCCGTCCATTACTGCCCAGAAAGTAGGATTGTACAAGTGGTCAAATCTAGGACTAGGGAACAATACCGACATTTTATAATTTCACAGTTTTTGTAGCCTTAAACAAACACAAAGTGACCTGTGTCTATGCTGTGAAGGAGGGTATTTTACTCCCCGAGGGCACAGGGTGTAGTAGATTGAAGGTTGCTCTCAAGGCCAAGATCTGAAGCTCAGCCCCAGGCGTGGAGCGAAATCCTCCTCGGCCAGGTCCCCTTGGTTCTGCCGACCCCTGCCCTGGTCTGCGCCCGTACTGGGTTCCACTGCCTTGGAACATCGCCTCCCTCAGATCACAAAATCCACCAGTCTCTGAATTATAGTCCTCTAGAGTTTTGCTCGGTTTACATTTTTGCCTCTTTGAAGACAAACACTTCTGTATCCCCACCCTGATCGGTAAGTTACTGAGAGCAGGAGAGGTCATTTATCATTTTAATGTGTTCTGTGGCGGCCTGTAATTTATTGATGCTTTTGGATGAGAACCAGGAAATCATTACCCCTGCAACTGAGACTCTCTCATGTAACACATGGTGCTTCTGCTAAATCATCTGCCTGGTGGCGGTGTTGCCATGGCCCATAGCCTAGTCCCCTCCCGTCTCCAGACCCATAACAAGTGACACTGAGGAAGAGAGATTGATCATTATGTCTTGGGGAGCATCCCTATCTGAGTTACGGTGGGACGATCCTCTACACTCAGCATATCCGAGGCCGGGTCCCTGAAAGTCAGGCACTGGGTGAGTCCCCCATCCCTCCTTTAATTCCTAAGGATAACGAAGTCAGAAATTCTTAGATAACGTGCCATTGCTCTAGACCTGGGAGAGAATGCCACATAATAAATTCCATTAAGTTACTTAACCTCTAGAAGCCTCGCTTTCCTTATTTTTGAAATGGGGCATGCTGGAAAGGGGTGTTTTAGCGTCTAACAGATAGTACCTGTAAGGGCAGGGCATGGTGATCCTTTTGTGGCTAGCACTCATATGATGCTTCTGTTTTGTTTCTTTGGGGGAGGGGGACAGAGTCTCACTATGTCACCCTCAGTAGGGTGCCATGGCGTCACATCTCACAGCAACCTCTAACTCTTGGGCTTAAGCTATTCTGTCTTGCGTCAGCCTCCCAAGTAGCTGGGATTCTAGGCTCTCACCACAACACCCAACTATTTTGTTGTTGTTGTTGTTGCAGTTGTCATTGTTGTTTAGCAGGCCCGGGCCGTGTTTGAACCCGCCTGCCTCGGTGTATGTGGCCGACGCCTTAACCACTGAGCTATGGGCACAGAGCTCCCTTGACACTTCCTGTGTCACACATCTTCAGTTGTATGAGCCTCAAGGCTCCTCCGTTGCATCTTCCGTGTCTCAGAAGCTTCCCCTGTTCAGAAGAAAGGCACCCTAAGTCTCCACTCATGTTCTACGGCTTACTCACTTTCAGCTTGGAAGTTCATTCTCATGTCCAGCCCACACCTTTCTCCTGGTAGTTTTAGCTTCTCTTCCTCTAGACCAGTTTAGTTTAAATGTAGAATTCCAGATCACCTTCTTTGTTTTTTTTGTTTGTTTATTTTGGGTTTATTTCAGATTAATGTGAGGGTACAATTGGGTTACAGAGTTTGCATTTGTTAGGTAGAGACCCTGTTGGTAGTTGTGCCCCTCACCCAGGGTGTACCATATACCCGTACATTGTGCCCGTTAGGTGGGAGCACCCTTCCCACCTCCCCTAATGCCCTTCTGTCTTCCCCCTTTCCCCAACTTGAATTGAATTGAATTTTTCTCTTGTGTGGGCCTGTATTAGGTCATCTAATGGCTTCAGATTGGTACTTGTTTTCCATTCTTGTGATGCTTTACTAAGAAGAATATGTTTTAACTCCATCCAGATTAATACAAAAGACATAAAGTCTCCATTTCACCTTCTTTGAATTCACTGAAGCTCAAGGACTCTTCTTTCTTTCTTTTTTTTTTTTTTTGAGACAGAGCCTCAAGCTGTCACCCTGGATAGAGTGCTGTGGCATCAAAGCTCACAGCAACCTCCAATTCCTGGGCTCAAGCGAGTCTCTTGCCTCTGCCTCCCAAGTAGCTGGGACCACAGGCACCCGCCACAACGCCCAGTCGTTTTTTTTTCCTTTGGTTGCAGCTGTCGTTGTTTTGGCAGGCCCAGGCTGGTTTGAACCCGCCAGCTCAGGTGTACATGGCTGGCACCTTAGCTGCTTGAGCCACAGGTGCCGAGCTGGACTCTTTCTATTGGCAATGAACTGTACGAACTGTATGTACGATTGTGGTACTGTCTGGCCACATTCATTTGCACATCTGAAGTGTATCTGTCAAAGCTTTCTACTTTTTTCATTTGTTTGCCTGTTTGTTTGTTCATCTTTCTCTTTCAGCCTCACCACAACAGAGACTTTCTGGATCCATATCTTTACCATGAAATTTAACTGATTACTCCTTTATGCTTTCCCAAATTGTTTTCAAATGCATGAGCTTATTACACATACACGTATTTTCACACACATGGGCTATTGAGGTGTACAGATGTATCTGCTCACTTTGTGACCACATCAAAGGTCTTTGGCAGATGGAGAGACAGAGACAGCATCTTTTGCAGTGAGCACAAAGGGGACAGGCAGAGTTGCATTTGGGGACTCAGTCCCTGATGGGTACTGCATCTTCTGTTTCAACCAGAAAGCTTCCTCATTACCTGACTGTTCTTCACAGTCGCTGGGTCTGTGCAGGTGCCTCCCTAGTAAGCAAGGTGTCCTAGTGCTGTCCACTGCGGGAGCTGGGGGCGTGGCTTCCCTAGGTGACACAGTGTTATCTACAGCCAAAGGATCTCATTGAGGGACCTACTTCCATCCCCTCCTGGTAGACCTCAGCATCTTCCCGTATTTACAGGTGAACCGCTTTGAGCTGTGTGTGTGTGTACACAGGTACACATGCACACTTACTCCTATGCTGGGCTATCAGGGTGTCCTCAGGGTTGGACGAGAAGTTCCAGAGGCGTCTGGATAGATGACTGAGCCCACCACTCAGAAATCAAAGACCCAAACTCCCTGAGTGACAGTTTACTTTTTAGCCTCTTGGAACTTGTTCCCTCCAGTCAGGGTGGAAAAAATTCACCTCCAGCATAGGTGAATCCTGCAATTCTGGGAACAGCACCATTCAACACATATAGTAGAAGATTTCAGTAGTCTTCACTCAGTAGTTAATAGAAGCAATAGAAAGATATCAGTAGAGAGTTCTGTTTCTTTTTTTTAAACTGGAACAACATGATTAAGGACCCTGTATTAATTGACATGAAGAGAACACTCTACCGCATAATAACAGTTATTTTTGTATTGAATGATTTTTTTCAATCATGTAAACATTTTCCAGGATAAACTATATGCTAGCATATAATAAGTTTGAATGAATGTATAATGATTTAAAAATATGAAATATATATATATTTGGCCAAAATAGAATTTAAATAAAGTTTAGTGAGAAGAACTTTGAGATATGAGCAAATATGTGAACATCAACAATACTTCTAAATAACTCACATTAGAGTAAAAAGAGGCATTAGGTATAATAATATGTTGAACTGAATTAAAATTATAATTAAAAGCTGCAGTCAAAATAGTTCTTAAAGGGAAATTTATAGCTTTGAATGTTCACATTAGAAAATAAGAAAAGTATTAATAAATCATGGTACATGTATATCATGGAATATTATGCAGCCTTAAAGAAAGATGGAGACTTTACCTCTTTCATGTTTACATGGATGGAGCTGGAACATATTCTTCTTACCAAAGTATCTCAAGAATGAAAGAAAAAGTATCCAATGTACTCAGCCCTACTATGAAGCTAATCTGTAGCTTTCATATGAAGGCTAAAGCCCAGTTATAGCACAAGAAATGGGGAAAGGGGCCAGGGAGGACAGGGGAGGGGAGAGGATGGGTGGAAGGAGGGTGATTGGTGGGATCACACTTACGGTGCATCTTAGAAGGGTACAAGTGAAAATTACTAAACGCAGAATATAAATGTCTTCATATAGTGATTAAAAGGCCATGAAGTCTATGTTAAATAGTTAAATGAAAATATTTCAGATTGTATATGAAGTCAGCACATTGTGCCCCATGATTGCACCAGTGTACACAATTATGATTTAATAAAAAAAAAAAGAAAGAAAAGAAAAGTGAAAAGTCTAAACATCTAAACATTCACTTTAGAAAACTGGGAAAGTAGAGCTAATGATATTCAATATAAATAGATGAAGGGAAATTAAAGGACAGAGTGAAAATCAATAAAATCTAAAAGAAGATTAAAAAAAACAAAGAAAGTCAGTGAAACCAAGACTTTTTTCCCTGGGAAAATAAAGAACAGTGTCAAATGTTTTTCTAACATCAACAGAAAAAACAGACGGGTGGCACCACCGGTGGCTCAAAGGAGTAGGGCGCCGGCCCCATATGCCAGAGGTGGCGGGTTCAAACCCAGCCTGGGCCAAAAACTGCAAAAAAAACAAAAATCAGAGAAGGCACAGGTGGAAGCAAGGTGGAGCCTCTTGGCTTTGGGGGCATCACAGCGTAAGGAGATGGCTCAGCAGTGCTGTAACCCAGGAATCCTGGAGGGCCAGACACCATCGGGGTGTGGCCCTGACTCCGGGTATCAACAGAAATTTATTAAAAGTCAGAACAAAGAAGTATAAGAGAAAAAGTTGCAAGGAAAATGTTAGAAAACATGTCACACTGTGTAGCAGGATGTGCAGACATGACTGTTTCTCTGTGTCAATGTATCCTGTACGGGAAACATGGGCTTTGACACCTGCTGTTTATTAATCTACCCGGTATCTGCCTTAGCTATTTCTGCCTAGTGAAGTGATTAATTTGTTGTGCATTTGGTTACAACTGTTGCTGCTAAGGTGCATGCTCTCTTTCTTACTGTACATGTGACTACAACTTTGTTGCAATTCACCCCCTACCCTCCCAGTTAATGTCACAGGTCAGCAACTTTTGCTGCAAGCCCGGGCATCATATTCCCTTTGCGTATCTTGAGATGAATTTGTTGTGTTTCCCACACACATTATTGCTTGTCCTTGATGTTTTCCTTTTGTCACAGTCGATCAGATAGCTGCAAATAAGTACTCTGTTGAGTATAAAGAAAAGTTCAAGGTTAAGCTTAATGACTATTACAGCGATTATACATTTTTCATAATCAGTGTTTAACAGAAACAGAAACATCACTTTCACTAACTGATGACTTCATCCTGAGCCTAAGAGTCAAAGCACTCTATAATGTCTTATTTGACAGTGTGAATGTTACTTTGTTGGCATTATTATTACTAATATTGCTTAATATTTCGATGCAGTAATCATCTGTTTTCTTTTCTGAATGTATTTATCTTCGTTCATT